>OZ007580.1:43229221-43531721 GCA_963931925.1 Onchidella celtica
AGGATTACAGTTTTATTACTACAACCATTAATCTAACCAATGTTCTCTCCAAGCTGCGCGGCTGTGCAATCGCTGTATTGGTGCCGCGCACATCAAAATGTTGCACAGAAATTTGACTGTCGCGGAGTAGCTTCGAATTTGAAATATTTTTGCTTAAAGTAACGAAAGTTCCGCTCAGCGGTTTGGAAACATTAGAGGGAATAATGCTTCTGACTCTACTGGTAATACAAGTACTGCAATAACTGCTGCTGTCACCAATTCAATACACTTATGCCATTACCACCACTTGATCGCACACCCACCTCCTTCGTCTTTTCTCTACTCTCGCAATTCTTCCATTTTGGAAACCGTACTTTTTCTCTCACTCACTCTTTCCTCTTTGCCGTCCTATGCACTGCCACAGTTACTACCATGGCGACCATCAGTTTACCAGCTCCTACAATTACCACCACCACCACCACCACCAAGACAGCCAATACCATTATTGCAACCACTACCATTATTACCACCACAACAACAAGTACAAACTACAACTACTATTGCTGCTACTACTACGGCTGCGCGAGTGGTTGGTGGGTTCTGCTGTCCTATCCCTCTGCTATGTTCTGTCTATCGTCTTGCTCTTTCTTAGCGCAATGTAACCGTTTTTTTTTTTTTTTTTGTCGATGATTATGCTTTCTCCAAACTCAAATCTCCAAACTACTGCTGCTGCTCCCGTGACCACAACGGCTACTAAAACTGATAAACTAATACTCAGTCACCATCATTGGCACTACTACAGTTTCTACTACAGTTTGCTAGAGGGGGTCATTCATAAAGTACCGTACGTGCGCTCAGTTCTGATGGTAATCGACCCCTCTCCCCTTCCACACATACTCACATACCCAGTGTAGTTGTTTATTATGTTATTTATTATGCTTTGCATCGGCGCGCTCCTGGTATGGGCGTATGACAGAATGGTGAATGTCCATGATGAGGCCTGGGTTTCTTGCCTTGATTTCAAACACCTTTTAAGTGGCATTTTGCCTGAACTCTTTCGATTGTAGTACTAAACACATGTTACAGTGCTAAGAAACTCCTTGAGTTCGAGTTTGGGTTTTACTGCACGTCGGCACGACAACGTCCACATTGCGCCTTTCAGTTTACTGTCTTATTTGTATATTACTCTATTCATGTTTGTTATTCAGAGGTTCTAGATTTCACAAACAAAATTAAATAATTGAGCACTGATTTTGTTTACATTGGTGAAATTCTCAAAAATGTTTTGTATACACCTGAAAAGAGTTTTGTAAATGTGATGACTTACCACAGTTTCTACACATCTCCGATTAGACGTGATATAAATATTCACACTATACCATGTGTACTATTGCATGCTTACTGTGAGTAATTGGGAATGTGACAACAGATTCTTATCTCCCACACTTAGCCTCTGTTAATGAAGTGGAGGTGAGATAAGGAGTTGGCGGGGGGGGGGGGGTGGGGTGGGGTGGGGGACTTTAAAAAAAATATTATTTGCACACCAATAATATATCTCTCTCTCTTTCTCTTTCTCTCTCTCTTTCTTTCTCTCTCTCTCTCTCTCTCTCTTTCTTTCTCTCTTTCTCTCTCTTTCTCTCTTTCTCTTTCTCTCTCTCTCTCTTTCTCTCTCTGTCTTTCTCTTTCTCTCTCTGTCTTCCTCTTTCTCTTTCTCTCTCTATCTCTCTTTCTTTTTCTCTTTCTCTCTCTCTCTTTCTCTTTCTTTCTCTGTCTTTCTCTTTCTCTCTATCTCTTTCTCTTTCTTTCTCTGTCTTTCTCTTTCTCTCTCTCTCTTTCTCTTTCTTTCTCTCTTTCTCGTTCTCTCTCTTTCTCTCTCTCTTTCTCTTTTTCTCTCTCCCTCTCTCCCCCGCTCCTCCACCTGTCTGCCTCCCCCACCCCCGGGTTCCAGCAGGGAAAGGGAAAGCCGTGTGGGAGTTTCCTGCTTTTATGTGATTTTTCTTTCTTTTTTTTTGTAAAATGTTTGTTTGATAGGCCACTTACTTAATTAACGGCTCATTAGCTTTCATCTTCTGAGATTTGATTTCCGGGCCCAGAATAATTGCCACATGAAAACGGTTGACATAGGCCTACACATTAGCGTCTCTGTCTGTCTGTCTGTCTGCCTGCCTGCCTGTCTGTCTGTCAGTCTGTCCCTCTGCCTGCCTGTCTGTCTGTCTGTCTGTCTGTCTGCCTGTCTGTCTGTCTGTCAGTCTGTCTCTCTGCCTGCCTGTCTGTCTGTCTGACTGTCTGACTCCCTCCATTCTCTCTTGCTCTCACGTTGACTTTTTGTCTCTTTTTCTGATTCCTTTCCATTCCAGCTTAGTCTTTCTCTCCATCCCCTCCTTCGCCCTTTTCTCTCAGCGGCTAGACGTGCCGTATTTATTTTGTCTCTCATTTTTTATCTATCTCGTCGTTCAGAATAATTATGTTCATAGGGGCGCACTGTGTGTGTCCTCGATTGTTCATTCTCTACACTCCTCAAGCCCCCCCCCTCCCCCGTCTGTCTGTCTGTCTATCTCTCAATCTCTGTCTGTCTGTCTATCTCTCAATCTCTGTCTGTCTGTCTATCTCTCAATCTCTGTCTGTCTGTCTATCTCTCAATCTCTGTCTGTCTGTCTATCTCTCAATCTCTGTCTGTCTGTCTATCTTTCAATCTCTGTCTGTCTGTCTATCTCTCAATCTCTGTCTGTCTGTCTATCTCTCAATCTCTGTCTGTCTATCTCTCAATCTCTGTCTGTCTATCTCTCAATCTCTGTCTGTCTGTCTATCTCTCAATCTCTGTCTGTCTGTCTATCTCTCAATCTCTGTCTGTCTGTCTATCTCTCAATCTCTGTCTGTCTGTCTATCTCTCAATCTCTGTCTGTCTGTCTATCTCTCAATCTCTGTCTGTCTGTCTATCTCTCAATCTCTGTCTGTCTGTCTATCTCTCAATCTCTGTCTGTCTGTCTATCTCTCAATCTCTGTCTGTCTGTCTATCTCTCAATCTCTGTCTGTCTGTCTATCTTTCTTCCCATTCTTGCTGTCATTTTCGTCCTGTACATTTTCTGTGCCTCATGATCTAGTTCTCTGTCTGTCTCTCTGTCGCTTTTAATTTGTCCTCTCTTTTAAGGCTTTCCTTCCTTCCATTCTGCGCCCCCCCCCCCTCTCTACCCTCAACAAAAAGAAAATTTAAAAATTCACCCCTTCTCTTTCATTTTTCTCCTCTTCAGGAGAAGATAAATTTTCAATATTAAAAAGTAACGTTGAGAGAAAAGTGTTGCATTCCGCTGTAACTTATCATTCCAGAATTTGAGAGTACCGAGGCCATAGGCCATAGCTAAACCCTCTCATGTTTCAAGAGTTTAAACGTTCAGAATTAAAAGGAAAAAAAAGGCCGGAGGAGGAAGGGGGGGGGGGCGAAAAAGAATATTCAGACTTCCCGAAAAGCTCTTATTTCTCCCATTGGAAGCATGAAGCCGCCAACATCTTACTTAAAATGAAATGCGACATTGAAAGAAAAAGTTATATTTTGCAAAGACCAACTTGGCAATGCTCGTAACTTGAAAACTACGCAAGAAAATGTAAAAAGAAAAACGATACGCAATGTATAATGTTTGCACAACGGTTTAAATCGCTGTTCCTTTGGAATGGGGTGAGGGGGGGGGTGGGGGGGGGGGTATTGTGTTCTTGGAACCACCCGTTTCCTTTGCTGCATTCTGGTAACATCCCCTACAGTCCTACACTGTATTTAACAGACATTTTTTTTTAAACATCAGCTACGGTCCTGCACTATATTAAAGTCAAGTTTGGTCCTATACACTGTGAGTGTTACTTACAGTTGCCCTCGGTTATCATCAATTAGTACAGTTCTACACTTTCTTAACATCTACGACAATCTTCCACAGTTGTTACAGTCACACAACCTCCTCATTGGAATAACATCAACGACGTTCCTGCTTGCTGTTGACGTAAACAAGTTTAAACTTTTATAAAATATCAATCAGCGAGCAGCGTGTACTAATATGTCATCGAGGCAGAACCGTCCACTCATGCGGATTGCCACGTCAGTGTTGCTAGGTCATTGGAATCGAACATGAAATTGTTGTGGGATAGATAATGCCAGGAGACATGAATATTATGAAAGGGGGGGGGGGGGAGGGTGGTTACTTTTTTAAAAAGGTTAAGAGCCATTGGTCAAGTTGTTCTTAACCTCGAGTGCTGTTGTACAAACTTCGAATCTACAACTTGTAAATAACACACGAAAACAATCTCAAAATCCGCTCTGCCATGATTCGGTAAACCCTAGTAACTGATCCTCCAGTGCAGTTTTTGAGAAAACCGTGAAACGATTTGAAAGTGCTGGAATTTTTACCTTCACTTTCAAAATGATAATATTATTATACTGATTGTACATAACAAATTGAAGGTTATCCTTGCCATCCATATTGTGAACTTTTGTGGACAGAAAGATTTTTAAAAATAAAATAAATAAAACTACTTTTTAGGTCATGGTGTTAAATGGGCAGAGGAAAAAACCTGAGAACTTCAATGCCGGGTTAGTTGTTGTAGTTACTTCACGGGTAGAGTATCCCAAGTAAGACAGGGGATAACAAAACGCGCTGGTTCTTATATGCAAAGGAAAAACCTAGCCAGTTGAGACCTAGTGTTGAGCGTGCAGAAGTAAAGCCTCATAAGTAAGAAAGATATTAGGTTAAACGTTGCCTTTGCCTTAATAAAAAAATAACAGACTTACTAGGTTTTGCCACAAAATTTTCACGGAGAATAAAATAACCTTACAATCAAATAGAAAGATCAGTGCCCAGAAGTCTCATTCTTGGATCCATCTCATTTTTTAGAAAAAATTCAGAGTTGCCAGGTTTTACCTCGGCACGATAGCACTGTTTCTTATCTACCAGAACCGATGTCCTTACAAGTGTGTTGGCACTGTTAGAGAGCAGAAACACTGTAAGGAAGGAACCAAAAGTGCATCTAAGAGTACGGTGCCACTTTTATAAGGTGTCGTGTCCTGGAGAAAGAAGTACAGATTGATCTAATATGTGCACTGTAACCGAATATCCTTAATGTGCGGATGATCGGGGAAATAACCCAGACGCTTACTTCACAAGTTGTATTGGGAAATCTGCTTGCTGTGATTTTGCACTCTTAAAAACAATGCTCTATTTATTGAAGTCCTCTCTAAACTGCGCCAGCTCGTGGGCAAGGCAACATAAATGATCAGAGCAGAGAGAAACAGTACGTTGACCTGGTGATATTAAGATTAGCATTTAACTTCATATTTAAACACATTGAGGTCAGGGATAATAACATGACTAAGTTTTGCTAAATTATACTCAAGTTAATACGTTGATGGGGAAGAGGAGGGGGTGGGGGGATGGTGGAGAGGTAGTCGTAGGAAAGATCTCGAATTTAAGTTTAGAGGGGAATCGAGAGAGACAGAAAAAGCAATAATCGATGTCGCAAGATGCCTACAGAATTTGTTCTATGTAGAAATTGTGCTACAGATATCACAGGACATCTTTTGGGTCATACTCGGTGACAATATTATGTATGTTACCGGCATTAAAAAAAAAAAAAAACGCGAATAAACTGTTCAGAAAAGAAAAAAAGAAAAAAAAAAAAAGATAATCTGTTTAGTACAAGGATATTTTCTTACATTGTTTTCACCACGTCTGCTGCCCTCCACACCACGTCTGCTGCCCTCCACACCACGTCTGCTGCCCTCCACACCACGTCTGCTGCCCTCCACAACACGTCTGCTGCCCTCTATCCTCCTTCTTCGCCTTCCTCATATCCTAATTTTCCTATCCCTTTTCTCCTCTTCTTCTTCTTCTTGATCATTGTCTGTATTCTTATCTACAGTTCGCCCTTGATCTCATTTTTCTTTATGCCAACGATTCCTTTGCAGTCTTTCCCAACCTGTTGATTCTTTCTTTTTTTTTTTTTTTAAGTTCTCTCTTCCTTTCTTTCCTTTTATTTGTTTCCTGGTTATCTTTATCTCTGTTCTTTTTCCTTTAGCGTGAGAAGAAGAAAAGAGGGAGATCAGTTACTATGGTTACTATGGACGGTAATTCAAGAGAAAAGAACACTAATTGGCTTTCATTATCTCTGTGGTTTAATTGTGGAATGACAAGGTCATTGATCTCAGTAGCTCTCTCCCCCCTACCCAATCTTCACTCCTGTATCATTTGTCATTCTATTTTAATCTCGCAAATTAACTCATTTACGTGCGTCATTTGTCCTTGACCAGATTTAGAATTATTCATGATTCAGGTCCGTACACCCCCCCCCCCCGGGCTCCCCACCCACCCACACAAAAGCGACGTGCGCTTCCCCCGCCTTGACTCCTTTGGAAAGAAATAAAATTGGCCTTCAGCAGTTTATAAATGATTGAACGAGTCGATTTTTGCTATGTTAATTAATTTAAGGCCTTGGCTTGAAAACCGTATGATTGTGTGGGTTTTTCTAAATCCCATGAAACGTCTGGCAAATTAATTATTTGATTTATTTGTTCATATTTACTTTCTTTCTCTTTGGTGTCTTTCTTTCATTCTTAGTCGCTCTTCTTGCTTCTCAGTCATTCTTTCGATCTTTCTCATTCCTCCTTTCCAAAGAAAGGTTTCTAGCAAGAGGTGTTCAGTTGACCACGCTTGCCCTCTATGGACCCTCGAGCACCAATAGGCGTGTTTCAGATTTAGAACACTGGACCTTACAGGGTTAAACTTCATGGTGACCAGACAAGAGAAGAAAAACAAAATAAAACAAGACAGACAGTGGGAACTGCAAAAGATCTGTCTGAAAATAACAAAAGCTGAGAGTCCCCTGAGAATGTTCCAGAATATCTAATTGTTTTCATGGAGTCAGTGCCCGCTGGTAGCCAAAGTAAACCATCTGTACTCTTGCAACCCAAGCAGGGTTCAGTTTTCTCCGCCCAGTCTAGGCCAATGTGACCTGGTCCCCGCCGTCTTTATACACAAGAAAGTTCACATTTCGGTCTTTGCTGGTGAAAGTTAACCACATCATCAGATGATTCAGCAATGTTTCTTAAAGTTTCGTTTTTTGTGCCCCCCCCCCCCCCAAAACCACTGCCGTCATCGTAATAGCACTGGCATAAACGATATCAACCGCTACCCACCCCACCTGATGACGTTATTGCGTTAGAGCGAGTAATGCACTGAGTCAAGTCCTGTTTTTTGCGGCGGTTTTGATTCAGACTTGATCTTCCTTTGAAACAATTGGCATGACAGACTTGGTTCAGTCTCACCAGTGCGTGGAGATCACGTTTAACACCCTAGTCCACAAAACCGAGGCAAACCAGGCTAGACTCACTGCCTATGGGCCTTTGAAACACTTTGTTGGAGCAAGGAAATGGGAAGGAAATACACTGCATATATTACGAAAGAGACAGGGTCGATTTACTTTTGTTATTCCACATTTTTGCAATATTATAATGAGGAGTAAAATGTGAGTGTATGTGTGAAAGAGGCCGTGTTTGCTGATGTTATTGTGTGAATGTTGGCTTTCCCATCCCGGCAGTGGTTTCCCTTGCTCAAGCAGGTTATGAAGACCTGAGAATTGTTTTTGTTCTGCATGGTTTACAATAATCTCTGAAAGCTTTGCTGAACCCAACTGAAATTGGAGACAATAAACATAAACACTGGAAGATATGTAATTCTTTCGGGCCGATTAGATCGAGTGGAAAGAGGGAGACGTAACTGACTTTGGAACCATTACAGAACAGCTAATTAATTGGTTTTGAATGTGGAACAACTAGTGGGAAGCCTGTATGTAGTCGAAACTATTCAGAATAGACGGAATCGACAAGATGGCCGGGCTGTACAATCCCATCAATCACATTCCGGAGTTTTGACTATTTCAATGATTAATTCCTTCACACGTAGAAAAATCTCAGTCATTTGTACAGAAAATCCCGCAAGCCGTGTTCATGCGAAAGTCTGATGCAAGATATGCTGCATTCGAATTTAACTCTTTAACTCTGTTGCTGCCGGACTGAAAGTGGTAGAGAAGGGAAATTACTAACACGTCTTGACGAGAGTTTTCAATTGCTAGGATCACAAGTTACAGTGTTTAGGAATTGCATAGTTGAGGGAACTAAAGAAAGTATACATTTCTGGAAAGTTCAGTTCTCTGGCTCTGATAACATACCATTAAAATACCAGCCGATTAAGATGGTCGCAATAGGCATAAAGGAAAAATATTGTTCTTTTAATGGCATCTTGCTTCCGAGTACCAGTTGGTTTAGACGCGATTTCTATGTTTGCAAGACCCGCTGGTAAACCGTACCATTTCACAAAGCAAAGACAGAACCAGGAAACTGCTTTGAAGTCGATTCCCCATACTTGCGTGACCCGAAGTCCGGTAATTCAGAGGTTCGGCGAAGATGAATGGTGAATATGGAAATAAGGAGAATTGTACACAAAAGGGTTGCCAGGAAGTCAGTACGGTTTCCTGTTTTTGTCTCCAATGCTTCAGACCAGATGTTTCAGGGCTGCCATAAGTATAAGCTACGTCACGACCAATGTTCCCTTTATTTTATGTAAATCCGTGGATGCAAAAACCTGAACTTGAGCATTTTTCTTCCTGGGATAAAATTATGTATGCCCTGAATGCTTGTGCAAATGTGCACTTAAGATTGTGTCAATTTTGCCATAGCCTATCTCTCATGGCTTATACAAAAGTATAGGCAAATTTTAATATCATATACAGGTACGACTGCATTGTAGAAAGTTACGTATTTGGTTAAGATTTCATTCTGTGCACTACTATTATTACTAAATCGTTTAAGGTGACTAACCTTCTTGTGCACACACTATTTCCCTTTGTGCTGCGGTTGTAAAACATGTAAAACGCACAGCTGAGAGACAACACCGGTCACTGCTATAACCATCGCTACCAACAACTTCTTACATTTTTGACACCATACAAAACAAGCGGCAAAATCCAGCCCTAAAGGCCAGTTTACACTAGTAGGTTTTAGGAATAGAAAAAAGGAATGGGGGACTGTATGGGAAGAACTCTCTTGGCTTTCCGTCTTTCGTTTTCCGATTTCCCCCTTCGAAATGTTGTTTGTTTACACTGGTCTGTTTTCTGAACGAGAAATGATGCGCATCGTTTGTTTTGGTCATGTTTTGAAGGGGGAAATCGGAAAACAAAAGACGGAAAGCAAAGAGAGTTCTTCCCACACAGTCCCCCATTCCTTTTTTCTATTCCTAAAACCTACCAGTGTAAACTGGCCTTAATTTTGTGACCTCAGCCCTCACTTCAAAGTCCATCGATCGTTTGAGGCATTCCTCACCATGAAAAGGAAAGGTCCGCGCAAACGTACCTTCACCACAGAAGTTCGAAATTGATGACTCTGAGATACGGGAGTGCCAAAGGTTTGTCCAACAGAGGCGGCAGTGGCCAAATGCGATATAACTGTGATATCAGTACTTTCTTTTTAAAGTAATCTTCTCAGTAGCATCATTATACATTGAAGTTGCGGTACAGAAGTGTGGAGGGAGCGGGGAGGGAGGAATAGGTCAAATTATAGGTACAAGAACATTTCGATGGTGTCGGGGGCAAACCAGCCAAGTCAAGATAAGCAAATTTTACAGGAGGAACAAAAAGTTGCGGATAACACAAAAGGGAAATGTACTTAGCTGGTTTGATCACACGTCTATTTTGAATGCTTCTATTGAATTATGGCAAGAGCCATTTTTACAGATGATGCGGGGTTCCAGTCTTCATAAATTGGTACTATAAAGAGAAATATGAAATTTTCGGACTTGGCTGGTTTGCGCCCGACACCATCGACTTATTTTTGATTTTATGTTTCATTTGCTGATTTTTTTATTTTTTTTAAAGGAGAACTATGACCAGTGCTTTTTGTCAGTTGGCTATCTATATTCTTAAAACCCCATCATTGTTTAATGGCTAAGGTTGTGTGGAAAGGGGAAAGGAGGAGTAGGTCAAATTTATAGGACAGAAAATTTGAGTTCAGTATCGATCCACAATTTGTCGTGAACTCAATGGATTTCCCTACGGGCTTGAAGACATCATTGAACCGACGTCTAATTTAATTTAGATTTCCTTTTTTAAGTTTTCCCGTTTTGTTGGCTGCTGTTGTTCTCTGCCTTTTGAACTGCCATCACATGTTTAACCCTTTACCTCCTGGCAGTATGGAAGAGACTTGTTCCGGTGGAAACAGGTTTTTACGATCATTAATTTTGAAAACCACTTGGATTGCTATTTGTGAGTGGAAATATTCCACCGAAGGATAATCTTCTCAGCAGCTTTGGTATTGCTTGCGTGTACTTTTTGTTTTGGGCCTAAAGCGCAAATACATGTACTGAAGACAGACAGAGAAACCGCTTGATAGTTTTGTTGCAGTCGTTTTTGTTTTTTGGGTGCGGAATGTTTCTTCTTCTTGGCAAGGCGGTTCGTGCCGTAGAAGAGGTGGCGGGTTCCAGTCCTGTTGTAGTATCTTTCTTTTTCTTATTCCCTTCAATCCCTTTTTTTTTTCTTTTTCTGAGCACTAACATACAAATGTCCCACCCTGTTGTGTTGATGAGTTTTCTGATACCACGCAGTGATTTTTCCACGCACAGAGTATTATCATTGGAGGGTACAGTCTTGACGTATCAGGTCGTCACTCAGACTCAGAGTTGGAATTGATTCAGATCTATTGTGCGTTGACTCTTGGCGGACTGGCCAAAAAGGAGTCGGGCGACAAGACATGGGTCGTGTCCCTCTTGGGGGATCCCCCTACGCCCCCCGCGGATAAATGCAAAAGGAAGCGAAGTATAAATGATGCATCCTCACCCTCCCCCTTTCCCCCAACACTTATAATATACACGTACCGTGGCAGTAAACAGTGATTTGTGCAACAGTCCCAAATAAAGAATTTTTTTTTCAATTTCTGTATACATAAGGCACAAACCATTGCGTGTTGCAATAAATGGGTGTTTCCCCATGTTGTTAGTAATTTGTCCCATTGATAATCGTATATCACAGGTAGAAAGGGTTCACAGCCATTCAGCTAGAGAACAAAAGTTATAGTGCACGGAATTGCTTGAGAAATACAAACTACAACATAATTCAATATACATAATATGTAAATGCGAATTTAGTCGGGTATTTCCCATGTTGTTGTTTGTGGACTTTTGCCTTTTCGAGAAAGTGAGACTTTAACGTAGGCCTGCGAAAGGGCTAAAACGCATACAACATTGCACCACAAACATATATCTCGAAAAGTTTTCAATCGGCTGGAATGACACTTATATATAATAAAATTAGGAGTGAGAGATCCATTTTCACGACAAAACCTCAAAATCGGCAAAATGTTACATACATCAATATGGCAAAAACTCCTCGATTGCATTGGACAATCTGAACCAGGGTCCAGAACATTCTGTGATATTCCTTGTTGGATCTTCAGTCGCCAGAGAGAGACTATCCGATATCTCGTGCTGGGTTCCAAAGCGTTAATGTGGGGTATTTTGTATTGCCCGTGTCGCGTCTTTCTTGTTAGCGTCTCTTCCATTTCTGCGTTTGATGACGTCAATGTTAACCTTATTTTTCTTGATCGGTTGCAATTGATGGATATTGGAGTCTCGTTCAGGGTCGGCATGATGATGGGAGGATTAATGAGTCCTGACAAGGAAATTTTCATGTATTATTGAAAGATGGAAATTGCAAGTGTAAATGGATGCCGAGAGTTTGTGTGAGTGCTGAATTGCATGAAATTGCAGTTCGTGAGTGCATGACAGACAGAGAAGCAAACAGACTGGCAGACCGGCAAGCAGATTGTCGGGTTTAAGTGGGTGAAGCAGACATGAGCATAGGCATACAGACAGATGAGTGGGTGGATGGATGGATCGATGAATGGGTAGGTGGGTTGATGGATGGATGGACGAGTGAATGGATGGATGGATGGATAAAAGAATGGAGGGAAAGATGGCTGGACAGAGTGATGGCGGATGGCTGGTAGAAGGCGTGAATGATGAACAGATGGGTAGAAAGAGAGACCAGTGGATGGACGGATGTGGAAGGAAACTGTAGATAGAAACCAGGGAAGTTTTCCTTGCTCAATAAACTTTCCATGACAGAAGAATAGGGTCTGACCGCCAAAACAGACAAAGGAACGAAAAGAACTTCGAAGACAAATGAAGGAAGATAAAGAAAAACCCAGTGGTCTAGCGAAGAGGAAAAACAGAGAATAAATGTAAGAGAGAAAAGAGGGATGGGAGAAGAACGTACAGAATGTGCTGATCGAAGGCAGAAAGAGAAAGAGAAAGAGAAGGGGAAATAGGTCAAAGGAAATGTCATATTATTTTTCTGTATCTCATCAATGTTGGAATGTTCAATCTATTTGTAGCCTGTCCAGATGGAGAAAGGCTTTGGATGAGGAAGGGAAGAGAGAGGGAGAAATGAAAATGGTCGGTTGTGGGTGGGCATATTAAAGGAATTGAGTGTAATTTTTAGTTCCGCTGATTATTTATCTTACTGAGCACTATAGGGCAATGGAGGGGTCATTCATTGTGGAAGACACACAGTGAGAGAGAGAGAGAGAGAGAGAGAGAGAGGGGCGAAAGAGAGAGAGAGGGAAAGAGGGAGAGAGGGAGAGAGATTAAGACAACGAATCACTGAGTCAGAAAGAGATAATCGGAAGATCAAAGAAAATTTTATGCAGATAACCAGAAAAGGCATAATTTATGTAGGGAGTGAAAAAATAAGATGTATGCCGAGGTAGAATCAGTCTCAAGCACTGAAGTATTGGGCTCAGAATTTTTGATACAGGAATAGGGGGGGGGGCAACCTCCCCTTCCCTGCCCTCCTTTGTTACCAATAAGGGGGGACGGAGGGTAGAGACGGTACGAAAGGGCGGGGGGGGGGCAAGCTTGCTGATGAACTGGATTAGGTGTGTCCTAATTTTCTAGTCTCACTAATGACAGTGGTGTTCTCCACAAGGAAATGACCATTTGTTGGAGAGAAAGAAAGAAAAAATTGGAAAAGTAATGGAGAAACAGAAATGGCAAGAGAGGGTGGACGTTATTGAAATCGATTAAAGATGCGTAGGGGGATGGATGGGTGAAAAAGGGGTTGACGGAGACAAATAGACAGACAGGTGGATGGATGGATGGACGGTCAGATAGATAGATAGATAGATAGATAGATAGATAGATAGATAGATAGATAGATAGATAGATAGATAGATAGATAGATAGATAGATAGATAGATAGAAGGATTGATGGAGGGATGGATATGGACGGATGAGTGGATGAATAGGTATGGGTGAATATTGATGGATAGATGGATGTACAGGTAACCTGAGAGAGAGAGAGAGAGAAGGAAGGAGAGAGAGAGAGAGAGAATCTGTCTGTGTAATTGAGAAACTGGAAAAAAGCCGGGGGGGGGGGGAGTCTATGAAAGATATCATATCAGATAATGATTTATTTGACTTTTTGCCTATTCTGACATTGCCAAGGCAACTTCAATAGAAAACAATGCCCGTGGACCCCCACTGATTTCTCTGTGTCCTTATCACGTAGTCAGCCAGCCCTGATCAAACAACGGACCGGAGCTCACGCCTGTACTGGGGAGCGACCACTTGTGTGCGCTGCCACTACTGGGTTGCTTGCCACCATCTGTCCAGCGAATCATGAGTCATGCACGAGCCTGATCAAACCCCAAGACTGTCCACCCATCCACTACCCCCCTCCCCCGCCCCTCGGCGCCGCCACGCCTCCTTCTCCCCACCGATATTTCGTTAATCCCCCCCCACACACACACACACACCGACCGTGCTCTTGTCCTCGATACTCATTCGTGCGTTCGATCACGTTCCATCTCCTCCCATCTCTCTATTCCGTCTCTCCTTTGACAAAACCACTTAAACGCAAAATGAAATTAAGACCGCGTCGATTATGATCTCTCAGTCTCAGAGACCACTATGCTTTGGACACACCTGAGTGTGTCATAAATTACTGAAATCATCCCAGGATTCAGGCTTCAGTTTGATCTTAGGCTGTAGAAAGCTTGGAGGTCCGTTATTAACAGTCTCACTGTTGTGTTCTCGTACACCAAATAATCTAACTAATAACACAGTTGTAAATCAAACGTACTTTATATTGGAATCTTTTACAATCAGCTGGTGGATCTGATGAACCGTTAGGCCAGAACACATTGCCAGGTTTTTATGTGTTGCCAAATACAATTATGTAAGGCCAAATTATAATATATAACACTCACAAATTTGCATACTAAAAACGGGACCTTGGATAGCCCCCCCCCCCCTCCCACCACACACACAAATTGAAAATATAATGAAGAGGGAAAATTTAGTGCATGTTACTGGGGTTAAAATGTTGTTTAAATTAATTGTTACACAAACAATTAATAAAATCTTACAAGCAATAACAAAAAAAAAAAAATCTGAATTTTTTGTAAAGTCACTACGGGTTCTAGTGGCCTTGAACTGTAACATATACAGCTTATGCCTAAATTTGGTACTGACAGTCAGGTCCCCCCCCCCCTGACCTTCCTCTCCTCCCTCATCATTTTGTGCCCTCTTCCCCCCCCCCCCCACACACACACACACCCACAACCCACATTACGAAAAATAGAATCTAACCCAGGTCCTCGGATTTTAGTTAATGAAATTTCACTCAGTGTTAGGCGTACCCTTGGAGAGTTACCATCAAAATTAATATGTTTGTCATGACACTTACCAACAGTGAAGGACGTGGTACTTTTTTTTTATGTGTAGCAAGTTATACGTAGCACACACAAAAGTTGTTGCAGAATGACAGAGCGCAAGCCAGCAGGGCCGATAGATATGCTATTTCCCCACTGATGGTGAATAGACAACTACTCAATTTCACCTATTTGTATGAATTCCATGTTTTGTCACCAGAGTGTATCATTAATCTCTCTCTCCCTCCCCCCTCTCCTTCTCTCTCTCTCTGTCCCTCTTTCTTCTCTGTCTCTGTCTGTCTTTCTGTCTCTCTCTCCGCCCCCCCCCTCTCCCCCAGAGGGAGAGAAATAGATAAAGAGAGAGAAGGAGAGAGAGTAAGAAAGAAAGCACAGGAGAGAGAGAGAGGGACAGAAAGAAAGAGAGACAAGGAGAAAGAGAACCAGAGTCCGCGTGCTTGTTTCATTATCACGAAAGCGCTACTGCAGTTGTACTTCCCTCATCATGTTCATTGTGGCTCCTGACTGGGACAGATGGATCAGGTCTGAGAACCGCTGCCCTCAAGTGATGTCCAACAGCTAATTTCATTCAACCGGCGTCTCCACACATTTCCAGGGGGGGGGGGGGCGTCGATATTCTCTCAAGCCCTGAAACACACACACTCACACACTCACTCACATGCTGATTGAATTTGCACCCCCCCCCCCCTTTCACACAAGTCTGCACTCCGCGACGCCGTCTTTGCTATCTCAGATTCCTCCTCATTACATTTTCATCATTAACCCTTCTTCCTCCTCCATCCCTTAGCCCAAACCGCCGCATCCCCTGCCCTTACTTTCTCGCTTTCTTCCATCACACTTCTATCCTTCTCCACCTCCATCCTCTTTTTTTTAAACTCACGCCATGGCCTTCAGTCCTGTCATCTCTGTCTCTGTCTCTCTTCCTCCCTCTCTCTCCTAAACTAGTGCTCTCGGCAGGAACATGACTGTGAGCTTGCCTCCTTCCTCCTCTCTGTCTCACCATTTCCACCCCCCCCCCCCTCGGACTCTCCTTTTCTCTCAGCCAGTCCTTTCAACTGGGCTTCAACCCTCGGCCTCTCAACAGATCGATCCCCAACCTTCCACCCCACTGGTATTCCTCCCCCCACACACACACACCAAACCAACGACTGTCCCATGTCTCCTCCCCCAATATCACATGGCCCCCGGACCACAATCAGTCTTGGCCCCCCATTTTCAAACGCGGACAATATCGCCTGAGTGGTGCTCAAACTTACGACAGTCCTGCTTATGAATGCCGAGCTTTTTAGGTTCATGCAGTTCATCATTCGGTAAAACCCAGCCCTGTCATGCAGTAGCCATTTTGTTTTAAGTATCATGTCAGCAGTTGGGAACTATTGCTAAGAACAACTTAAAAGTAGGCTATTGTTACATAATGTTCATTCTTGTCAGATCATGGAAAAGGGGGTGGAGAATGCTCACTGGGGGCATACAGCCAAAATACTTCCGGAAGCGGGCACTTTGTGATACCTACCTTTCAATAGGATTTTGTCATCAAGTGGCCAGTTTCCAAGAAAGCTATTGTGGCCAGCGAAAAGGTTTCTTGTGGCCAATTATCTAAGCAATACATACTAAAACTAATCCTAAACCTGTCCCAAAAATCCATTGTGTAAACACGACCGAGATTGGTTGTAATGTGTACATACAAAGTCTTTTTGAAAAAACAAATGGCTACAAATGGTAGAAAAGACTGCGATGGACTCCGATCCGGTACAAATTGCAGTTTTCTGTTCTTGGTGGATACAGAAGACGGCGTCATTCAACATCATTATGTGCAAAAATATCTTACCTAATACAGCATGCATCGCCGCGACACAAATTGATTTCAAGTGCCCCGTCTGCTCGCGACAGACTCGGGAGCCATTAGTGC
The DNA here is from genome assembly GCA_963931925.1 of Onchidella celtica. NCBI lineage: Eukaryota > Metazoa > Mollusca > Gastropoda > Systellommatophora > Onchidiidae > Onchidella > Onchidella celtica. Next base: position 43,245,862 of record OZ007580.1, read on the forward strand.
ACCCACAGATTATGTTAGATGGCTGCGCAGCCACGTCCCTCTTGACCCATCCCCATGCTAGAGACTATCATCAAAGTATACTAGAACACGTAAAAACAATGTGATCAAATCGTCTATCTCAGATTAGCCTTCCCACATTTTATCAGTTGTTTTTTAACCTCCTGTAAAGCTGACCTTTGTGGACTTAGATGATTTGTACCCGAGACAGACGTGGTGAAGAAGTTGTCTTCAATTTGAGTTGCGCGGTCATCAGTTCGCCTTGAGACACCGTCTCCATGATGACTGGCAGGTCTCCTGTTTTCTCCCCCGTCTCCATTCCACCATGTTTGTTTAGCGAAATTTCATGCCCACCCTCTCCCCAAGTCTTCATTTAGCGGGCGCGTTCAGCACTGCTCACTTTCATTGTGTGCCCAGTCGGGGGTCATTCGTTCTTTGTGGCAGCTCTGCCAGTGAGACAATTCTTGGTGTCTGTCTGTCTGCCTGTCTCTCTTTCTCTCTCTCTCTCTCTCTCTCTGCGAGTGGGTACAGTTCTTGATCTCTTCCTGACTGTGGCTTTCTTTCTGTCTGTCTGCCTATCTGACTGCCTATCTGTCTGTCTGTCAGTTTCACTCTCGCTCGCTCTCTCTTTCTCTCTTCATATCTTTTTTTTTTTTTTTGCGTTAGTTCCTCGTTCCATCTTTCATGCCTAGTGTTTCATCATCTTCGTTATATTATTTTAGATTTTGTTTCTTCTTATTAATCTACTGTCGTCCGTGTTTGTCAGGGTTTTCGTTTCGTTGTTGTGGATCAATTTATCATTCTGCCTCATTGTCATTTTTTTTTCTGTTGGGATGGCTTTGTTTAAATTCTACTTTGTTTAAATTCTTCAGTTACCCGTGGACTTGTTCACTTCTTTATCTGTATCACTGTGATAGTTTTCTTATTATTGTCATTAGTAATATTGATATTTTGCATCTTTACGCGTAGTTTGCGTCCTATCGATGTCTAGTCTGCATCCACTGTACAACGTCAGGGATATAATTATTACACGCTGCATTCTGTCGCCAGACAGTCAGGCGTGCAAAACAGGAGTTCTCTATCCTCCCAAGGGCACATGACCACTCTCATACACATGTATAATAATGATCATATATGTGATGCATCCTGACGGTTCGGTCCGCAAGGTACATTTTAGGTAAACTGAGTGATTGATATCAAATGAAAGAGAACTCTTTCCCCTTGGATTTGATGCTTGATTTATTGAATTCTGAACATTTTTAGTTATAAGCACTTGAAGTTGATGACTATCACTTTTTTTAAGACGTAAAGTTTTGAGAAAAGTTCGTTTGGGCAATTACTCAATAACTAGGCCTGTACCTTCCGGACCGAACCTTCCAGTTGCCTCACATAATATTATAAAATATGCACTGTTACACCCATGCATACGCCAGATTCTAAATATGAGCACGTCACTATCAGCAAACCATGCACAGACAGACAGACATGCAGACAGTGTTATGTATTATTTTAAAGGAACTGGCATTGGTAGCCAGACACACACAATACACACCTACTTATCCACATCAAGATCTATTTAAACATGCGCACAACATCACCAGCAGCAAACCTTACACAGACAGACAATCATGCAGACAGTGTCCTGTATCCTTTGGAAGAAACCCACTCAAGCACATACACACCTACATACTCTCAGCCAAACACGCCTATTCAAATTTGCTAACAACACCAACATCAGCAAATCACGCACCGGCAGGCACATAGTTTTCTGCATCAAACATGGAGGTACTAATAACACTGGAGTGCGCACAGCCCTCTTCGCTTGCCCTGCGAGCCGCGCACTATTGAAACCCCAAGATGGCGGAAAAAGTAGAGCAAAGTACGGCAGCGCAAGGCCCACCCAGTACACTATTGTATGTAATAGATAGGGCCTAGTCAGCGCTGTTTTTTCTCTTTTCCCGGTGGTGATCAAAATTAAAAGATACAAACAGAAATAATAACATTTATGTTATTTACGGATTATCATATACTTGTATTATTTTCTTTTAAAGTGTTTGATAATAAATATAAATTAATGATTTATGTTGTTATGGTATTATGGTATTTTTTATTAATTGGTCAATCGCTTGGAAGTAAAAGGGAAGGGAACTATGTAGTACTCTTTTTTTACAGCATGTCAGTTTAGCTCATGATGAGTCATGTTAAAGAAAAAAAAAATCAGCGTGTGGACAGAGGAAACTTTACAAGTCAGTTTCTCTCAGGAAACTTTACAAGTCAGTTTCTCTCAGATAACCAACAATGAGAAGGTGTGCCCATAACAATTATAAAAAACACACACACACAAGAAACATGCTAAAGAACTGAGGGAAAGTTGGTTTTGCCATAGATCCAGGAGCTGGTGTGTGTGTGTGTGAGAGAGAGAGAGGGAGAGAGAGAAAGAGAGAGAGAGAGGCATAATTATAATAATAATTATATGTAAATCATAGGCCGAGATTAGCAAATGATCTGGATAGCCAAGAAGAAGAACATCTTAACCTACAAGCTTGGTTGTACTCACTCAGTCAAGTATTATAAATATATATATATATCTAAAAATCAGGAGAGCCTTAGCCTAGTAATTCAGAGGTTTGAGCACAGCTGAATTGTGCATTCCAGAGCTTTTCCAAACAAAAATGTATAAATTCCTACGGCTACAGGTCAATCTCTCACCTAGTGAATCTAGATTCTAGATCTATAGTCAATGCACTAGGTGCAGTCAGCACATTGATGCGGTCAATACTTGTTTTTCCATACAGTTTCATTTACCAGTGTTTTTGTGACTATTTCACGTTTTGTGACGTTCTTATCAAGAGATCACAACATCACATAGCATATGACTGCTGTTTAAGCTTGTATTTTGCCTTGGATAACTTTCCCAAGTTTTGTGTTCGCACAACTTCCATCTTGAGTTCAAAGGTAAATATGTAACCCTACAGATTTCTCCATTTAGTGGTCTGGTGTAAGCTCACATAAGTGCTCTGGACATTCTACTTCGGGTGGATTTTCATTAAAAAAATGTTTTCTGGGTATTATGAGTATGATTATGCACATATGGCACTGATTGCACCGACATGCATTCATCTGACACCTTCCGTGAAGTGCGGTCACTGGTAATTGCATTGTGACATCAGTGTTGTATGTGCATCAACTGGGATAACTAGCACCATTATTATTTATTATTATGATTACATGATGTATTCAAAACAAGAGTTGAAAAGAGCCAGTGCACACCAGCTAATAGTAAACAATTGAATTAATGAGAAACAAAGAATAATATTGTGGTAAAATCCAAATACATAGGCTATTAAGGTCTAGTTTTATAGTAAATTCATTGACTTAATTTGAATGAGAACAGTTCTACCTCTTTTTAAAGCAGGAAAGAAAGAAGGTAGAGAAGAAACAGAAGGTACATGAGCAGAGGAAAAGAAAGGAGTTAGCAGAGGAAAAGGAAAGGGAAAGTAGAAAGCAGAAACTGTAGTGCAACGGATGTGTAAACGCTGAGGCGCCGTCCGTGCTTGCCCTAAACAAGATGGCGACTATTGCCTTCTAATGCGCACGCATGAAATCAGCTATACGGACTCCAGTGTTATTAATAACCCCATGGCATCAAATGAATGCACTTACTGGTACTAACACACACACGCACTTACATACATCCACACAACTTATATTCAAACATGTGCACAATATTGGCACCAGCAAACCACATGGGGGTGGACAGATATATATGTCAACAGTTTTCTGTATTCTCGTAAAGAAACTCACACCAGTTACGTACACACACAACCACTTACTCACATCCATACAAACCTATTCAAATACTCGCACAACATCGCCGCTGTCGGCAGTCAGACATACTGAGTTCTGTATTCAATCAGTGAACCCACACGTGACACATAAACGGACAGACATCCAGCCATATTCAGATCTATTGAAAAATGTGCACAAAATTGCCACCCACAAGCACAGTATACAAATTCGCGTGCACTTTGTGCTTAGTCTGTGGAATGGGACTCAAAGTCCGCTGTTTTGGCAATGGAATTTAAAATGATAAGAATTTTGGCAAGTTTTTCCTGACAGCTGAAAACCTGGCAATGGCCATGAGTTCTTCTCAGGGGAGATGGTCAGATTGGGGGTGGGAGAGAGATACAGACAGAGAGAGAGAGAAGGTTGAGAGCGCGAAAGGACGAGAAACTAGAAGCGCCACTCGATGGAAAACGACAGGTATGGAATGACGGAGCGAGAAAGAGAAAAGCCTGTTAACTGTAAACGAAAGAGAGAGAGAGAGAGAGAGAGAGAGAGAGAGAGAAAGAAGGATGGTGTGAAAGAGAGAAACAACACGTAATGTCGTTTGCGCACATAAGGGGGAGTGAGGAGTGGGGGGGGGGACTGGATGGACAGAAAAAAGATGACGAGAAGACAGAATGAGAGAAACAAAAAGGAGAGAAACAGTGAGAAAAGGATGGTATGAAAGAGAAATATCACATAGTGCTGTGCGCGCACGCACACATACAGGAAGTAAAGACGGTTTTATTTTATGGAGAAGGAGAGGGAAGGGGAGGGGGAGATCAGCGGTAATAGATCTTGGAAGAGGAACACAAATCCCCGACTTTAGGAGGAGGAGGATTCCATCACTTGGCCTCTCTTGTAATTTCCCATTGGATGTTGCTCTTCGTTGCTTCATCGATTTGACCTTGTGTGGTGTCGTTTTTGTTGTTGATGTTGTTGCCGATGATGGTGCTGTTGCAGTTTTTATTGATGTTGATGTGTTATTTTGTTAACATAGCTGTTAATCAACACCGAGGAACGCCAGTTTCCTTGTCGAATTGTTAAATGAACTCCCGAGCTAAGGCTGAGTTTCCGTGTGTACGGAACTGGAAACGGCAATTGAAAAGTAAAAAAATCCAACATGTAGTAAACAGGAGTGTTTCCATGTGTACGGCCGGAAACGGCGTTTCTGTACTCATGAAAATAATCTTTCTGTTTCACCGCTTAAAGGGTTTTTGACGTTTCCGTTTGCTGTTTCCGTTACCTTACACATAAAAACCCAGCTTTAACAGTAAATGTGTTATCTGTGTGTAACAAAATTTATTTTGATCTCAAAGCAGGTTTGTTTCTTTCTCGCGCGATCGATTTAGCTTTCGTGAAAATAATCTGTCTTGGAAGATAATTCGATACGTTTTACGATGCAATTATTATGTCTCGATATTCTGTTTGCATGGAAACATTTCTCGGTTAATTGCACCGATAATTTCGGAAGGATGGAATTCTTACCCTTAGTTCTGAATTTTTTTTGCTGGAAATGTTTTGGAATAGAGGAAAAGGTGAGAAAAGTATTAGCAATTTTGGCTTTTACTCGCGCATTGAGGGTGATGGTTTTCTCATTTTCCTGCGGGTGGTTGGTGGGTGCCTCTGGCAGGATCTTCTTCTGTCCTGTCTTTCTGTTGTATTCTGTCTATCATCGTGCTTTTTCATAGCACGACATGTCCGTTATCCTGTCGACTCAAACTCAAACGCATTCTCTTTGTCCTGTTGCCTTTTCCATAGAGTATTTCAGGTTGGGAAGAAGTCTTGATCTCTCAGTCACAGTGACTGACTGACTGACTGACTGGCTCACTTGCTCACTCACTCACTCACCCACTCACTCACCCACTCACTCACTCACTCACTCACTCCTTCATCCACCCGCCCGCCCACTCACTCACTCACTCATTCACTTACTCACTCACTAGTTCTCTGACGCATTCTTGCACTCACACTCAAACTCACCTACCAAGTCATTTCTCATTCATTTACTTACCCTCTCACCCATCCTTTCCTGTTTTACTCATTCACGCACCCACACAGCCCACTTTCCACCCAACCTCCTCTCCCTCCCCCCGAGTTCCCCCGCCCTCATCATATCGCTTTCTGACGCCAATATGTTGAACTGAATTCTTTAAACAAGACGGGCATTCTTCCTTCCCTGCACGAATGCCGAGATTAGTAGCGCCTGTTTGTTCATGTTGATGTTTGTTTTTCCTCTGTGGCCGTTGCTGCTGCTGTTGTTGTTGCAGGCAAAGGCATATAAATCTTAATTTGGGGTGACGTAAAATGAACGATAAAAGGGAAAGCACGGCTACATACCAGTGGCTTTGAGATAGAGGCTTGATAGTGGGACTGGATGAAGAATAATTGTGTTTGTAATTGTAGAGATGGCATTGTTGGGTTTGTGTTTGCTGTAGAAAAGGTGGTGGTGATGTCGGTGGTTGTGGAGGTGATATCCATGGTGCTGGCATTCTTTTGTCTATTAAGATGAACTACATGTATATGACTTATTCTTTTTTTTTTTTTTTAACTCTCTCACTTCCCCATTGTGTGTGTCTTGTCTACCTCTGTCTGTCTCCCTCTCTCATTCTCTGTCAGTCTCTCTGTCTTTCCCCTCCTCCCTCTCCCCCTCTTCCATTCTCTTTCTCGCTCACTCTACCCTTCCCTCCCCTCTCTCCCTCCTCTTTGCCCCCCCCTCTCTCTCCCTTTCCATCCCACATACCCCCTCTCCCTCTCCCTGTCTCTCTCTCTCTCTCTTTGTCACTCTCACTTCGCCCATAATCTTTTCTCCATTTGGACATGATTCCATAAACAGATGCGGTTTGAGGGTGGGATATTTCTTGGAAAAGGGCAATTCAGAAACGCTATATGATATTGACTGATATGAGGATAAGCGAACTATTTAATGCCATAAATTAGCTTTTTTTTCTCTCTCTCCATTGCTTGTACTGACATCGTGAGAACTTGGTTTTAATTTCTGAAGGGGCCGGGGGGGGGGGGGGGAGAAGGGAGGGGTGTAAAACTTCAAACGTAATGTTCACATCATGTTTTTAATGTAATTCAGCAATTGGAATTCTGACCAAATTCGCGACCTCAGTTCTTGTTTTTCCAACACCGCTTTTTGCAAAACTGAGAAATTCCACGTTAAACGTTCGCTGCTATAAAGAGTTGGAATAAATCGGAACTGTGAAACAGCTTTGTTAGTGCCACAGCGCATTTTAAACAAGTGTCAAAATGTGCATTATTGTTATGTCTCTTCTACATACGAAAAGATCTCCAGATTTATTCAGAAAATGGAGATAAAACAAAGAGGAACCAAGGTCGCGCACTGAATCTGGAGTGGCACTCGGCTGTAAGCTTTTCCATTTGTCTCAACACGTCGTGAAAGTATTCGTTTTTGGTATCTTCCCCAAATTACAAGCATAGTCTCAGTGAGAGTTCGTGTCAGCCGAGAAGAGCTGAATTATCAAACTGCAGGTGAAAGTAGAATATTGTCGGTTGCAGACCTAAAACATATTCAGTGTTTAAATATCTTCAGTTAACACTGAGTTGCTGGATGTCGCTTTTTCGATCGAGCTGCAGGGCCCCGTGTTTTACCCCGAATTTAAGTACATCTTTTACCCCTAAAACACTACTCCCGTTCAGCGAGCATTTGTATGCGCTGTTTCCATAATTATATACATTGAGCAGAGCCGTGGGTGTACACTGGTTTTACTTCAAAGGTGCTTACATGTAGGAAAAAAAAAGAAATCTTTACTTAAAGCTGCGCTGTATGGTTAACTCTTTGGGTTTTTAAGTCACATGTTTGTTTCAAAACCAGGGTTTTCATGCTAGGGGCTGCGAGTCAAACAACAACAAAAAACAAAAACAGCAGAAAATCTCGTAAATGGTTTGAGTTTTAAATATGGACACATTCTGAGGCAGTGCTCACGTGTCTTGCACTGCCAGCTGTAGGGTGTTTGTTTGTGTGTGTGCGTGTTTGTATTTCATCTCAAACAAAATCGGATTGAAATCATGACAGAGAGAGAGAGAGAGAGAGAGATTGAGAGAGAGAATTAGTTTTTTAGGGAGGGGTGGGGGTATCTCAGATAGTGATCATAGCTATAAAAATGGTTCCAGACGCAAAAAAAAAAAAAGGTTTGAAATCCGCTGTTTTAAGCACACGCTTCGGAAAATAACTAATTTGACAAGTTCAAGCATTGGGTCGAGCTCTGTGCAAACCAAACCTTTGCATCGTCAACAAGTGTTGTCGTCGCTTGTTGTTGCCGAATGTTTAAGAGAAGTGCAGGATCTCTGCAGCGGCAGCTGGGGACTTGAACAACGTTGTTCTCCGTACAAATATGGAAAAGAAGGTTTTGATCATATTTTGAAGATTCCTTGATACGATTGTGTTGCCCTGCCTGCAGTGTTCTCCCCCCCCCTGGATGGCGTCTGTGAATAATCTCTGAACATTTTCAATTCAGAAGAAAGATTGTTAATCTAGCGGCGGGCGGAATCGAATTCCAGGCTTCTGAAACTGGCGGGCATATGTACCGGTGTAGAACTCCAAGTTCAGCGGGCACAATATCCATATAGTTTATAATAGAGTATAAACTATTTGTGAAAGAAATACATGTGCACTCTGCACGTGAGTACTTGTACACATACATGTGTCAGGGATGCAAGGGGGCGGGGCGAACTGTTCATGTATTAGGAAAATAGCGTCAGAGCTGTAGTGGCCAGGATTTTACCAACATCGAGATAAGAAACAGTTTTTCAGTAGTAATGAAATAATAGGCTTATTCAGAATGTGGAAGAAGAGATTGAAAACATAGCTAACCTGTATGTATTTATCACTTGATTGTATAATTATCATTGAATTCGTTTTCATGCTTTTGGCTATACATGTTTGAAAAACCTTTTCCAGAGCTATATAAATTTTTTTTTTAAAGTTTACCAATGTGTTAAAATTATATGAATGTATTTAATTCTATGTTAAACTTGACAGCTCTGAACACCAGACATAAATAAAGAACGTGTACCCAAATAGACCGTGAAGAGCGCAAAGTGGCCGTTATCGTGTCGACGCGCCGTAAAACCAAAACCGAAACTCAAAACTCATGCTTTTGATACAGCCATCTTGCAGTAAAGCGGTAAAGATGTGCTCCTACCCGAAATGTTTACAAATATTTAAAAGTATGCACTTACCTGGCGTTTGGTGTACCCAAAAAACAGTTTATACTCTGTTAAAAGGATCAGATTGTAATGTGGACTGCCCACATAATACTTAATAGTCTTATACTCTGGCGGCAACCAGGGTATATAATATTGACTAGATACAGCAAAATGAAAAGTGAAAACACTCCTTCTGTAATCGAACATTTTCATTTCTGGAATCGCCCACCACCGTTCCTACAGGGAAGGGGAAGTAATCACCCATGAGCCTGTGTGACCGGGTCATCATTGATTTTTACATCACTCTTTATGGAAAGCGCTGGTTTGCTTCCCTTTGCTTAAGGACGCGTTCAGATACATAAGGCTGGTTAATACCCGCAGGGAAATTCCGGCAATCCCGATTTATGGCGTAACTGAAATGTTCATCTTTCCCAAAGACTTGTTGTCTCCCCTGATTCGACATTATATTTGCTTTTGTCCCCCCAGTTTCATTTTCGGGTCTGTGTCTGGCCAGATTTCTTACATCCCCTGGCTTTCAAAGCCATAATAATTGCCGGATAGGTTGCTGTAAGCTCGATCCAAATCAACACTTTGACAGTGGAGTCGATGTCAATGTCATGCCCGAGACACCGGAGACCGAGACGAATCAAGTCACTATATTCCGCCCGTCAATTTGCGCACGTATCATCGATGTCAACAGTGCTGCAGTTCGCACCACCCTCCTCAATAATTGAACAAAAAAACACCAGTACCCACCATGTATAGACCCTTTTCATTTTCGCGTTACGGTTATTTGCGGGGAGCCGCACGACTTCGAAAAGCACCGTGTAGGGCAAAAACCTCCACTTGCCTTAGTGATGGCATCTGAATATGTGCACAGTCTACGCAAAGATGCATTTTTAAGCCAAAACCAGCACGTCACGGGTTTGTACAGTTGGGTGCCCAACAAGAGGATGGCATCATTCGACTGTTGTCCACCGCTTCCGCCCTACAAGCGGGGCACGCCGCCATTTTGTTTGCAAATCATGTGATATGGAGGACGGTAAATGAAAAGGGTCTATAAATACGTGCACAATTTATGGACACAGTGGGAGAAGGACTGGTTCGTCTCGGTATTTCTGTTTCTTGGATTTTGAATCATTGTCCTTCAATAATTTTTCACCATTGTTCTCCAATAATTTTTCACCATTATACTTTTACAGCGGTAATTATTGAAACCATTTTTTATGAACTAAATGTCTGTATTCATTGCACCAAATGGAAAAGAAATTCTTATTTCAATCGATCATAAAACTTCTGTTTGATTTAATCTTAATGCCTTATTCTTTTCCAGTTTGAACTTCCTGGGCTGACTGAAATTCCTCCCCAATTCCTCTCCGTTGTCTAAAATTTCACCCTTTAGATTTTTTTTTTTTTTGTTGGCTTTTGAATCACTTATCTATCACTTTGGTCCAGGTCAAAGTTAACAATAATTATGTCGTGGATCAAATGGACGCAAGGGCAATTAAAAACTTTTTGTAATTATATTATTTCTAGGATATTTTTTCTTGAAATTCCAGTTATTTCTCAATGACGACATTGTCTTATTTCCCGTAGTTTTAAAAGTGTAAAATATTCACGTCATCAGCGCACATGCACTTTTACTATTCCTATCCTTACGTCCTGGGATCTTACAGTCACCATACTTTCAAAAGAGGATTTCATTGTTATATATCCCTGCTCGTATGTTCTGGGATCTGTCGGACACCGTACTTTTAAAGACGGCATCCTAGTAGATTGTTCTTTAGGAGTGCGGTGTCGATTAGATATCACGAAGTATGCCATGCATAGGTTTTAGCGACGTAGGGCGAAGGTTAACAAGGTTAGAATAGTCCTGCAGAAACGGATGTTTGACCCAACGTTGGCCTACGATTTTGACGTTGCTAATTATCAGCGCCTCACTACGAGTGTGTTGGGGCAGACTTGACTGGGCAGGCCGTGGCCATACCACTCGTCATTATGAACACCTCGCTAGATAATTATTCAGCTCATTAACCAAACTCGGTGCTTGGCATTAACATGATGGGCAACTACGCCATGGAAAGATGGAAATCCAGGCACCAGAGGTGTTTCGCCGGTTTTGGTGTATGTGTGTGGGGGGGGGGGGTCTGTGGGTCAAACATGGATCCACATAAGAGCGTAAGGCTGGTGGCACATTGAGTAGTTTTTTTTTATTTGTTTGTGACTTAGTTTTAGTGTAAGGGAGGTATCAAACTAAACCCGGTCAGACACAGACAAGAAGTGTACACCACAATTTTGTATATTTTCTTAGTAAGTCCAGAAAGTCCCTATCGTACTAGGCCCCATCAGACACGGCCAGCATCTGCCATTATTTTTTTGGTCTATATTTTGCTGGTAGCATCTGACTGTGTCTGGCCGGGTTTAGTATGATACCTCCTTAGGGTATGAACTATGAAGTTAAACGGGACCTGGTGCACTGGCGAGACCGAATCGGGTCCGTGTCGCTAGTTCAGGATTGGTCAACACTGTTTAGGGTCAGCTGGCAGAGAGAGAGAGAGAGAGAGAGAGAGAGAGAGAGAGAGAGAGAGAGAGAGAGAGAGAGAGAGAGAGAGAGAGAGAGAGAGAGAGAGAGAGAGAGAGATGATATCGCCCATAGAGAGCCGCACTTTGTTTTCCTATTTCAGACTCTGCGTTATAGTTTCCATTGACGGTTCAACTCAACCTCCGCTATTTAATTCCGCTTACACTAGTTGCATCATCAGTGTTACTTGGTACATGTATAAGGAATAGAACCCGCCAAAATGAATGATGTTTCTAAACCGCGGCAGAACTTAAAAATATCAAGAGAGAAAAGGAAGCATTCTTTAGGACATGGTTGGGAATTGCCCTCCCATTGCCCCCCCCCCCCACCCAGGGCTGAGGTCAGCCCTATTGAGATTTTCATCCAGCCTCAGTCTGCGTATATATTCATAAAGCATCATGTACTCATAAACTAGAAATATGCATGTTTATTATCTAGGTCTAGACCTGCCAAGTGATGTCTGTCTATTTTCAGCCTTATGAAGATTTTCTAGTTGCCAGCTGTGTTAAAGACCCGCCAGTGGGTAGGGAATGAAGCCATGAAGCATGCATGTGGAGGGGAGGGGGTGATCGGTTTTAAAAGTTTTAAGAACCTCAGAACCAAATCACACGGGACACTTTGGTCTAGAAGCAAAGTGCTCGCCTCTCATGCCGAAGGTACCAGCAGGGTCCACACAGGTCCTTAAAGGTCCTTAAAGTCCTTAATTTTCATAAAAGAAAAAATAAGTACTCAAAAAGTCCGTAAATTCTGAAAATGGTGCCAAAGTCCTTAAAAAGTCCTTAAAATTTGTGTTTCCGTTGAAACATTTGAGATTCAAATCTTTCAATTGCACACTGGATAATTGGTACTTTGAAATAACTGACCTTTTCAGAGTGAATTGACTATGTTTGAACTCTGGACACGGAAACATTCTGTTTCAATGAGTGCTGCACACCACTTGTATACTTGTATATATGTGATATTTCTTGGTCACAGGCACACAGGTCCTTAATTTGTTTACTGTGAGTCCTTAGGAAGTCCTTAAAAAGTCCTTAAAATGAGTTTTCAAGACTTTGTATGAACCCTGACCAGGTTCGGTTCCCGGTCAGTGCAGGCATGTTGGAAGTTTGGGGGGAAATTCCTACCCCTGATTCTATAGTAGGCAGGATCGAGCACGTAGACTTCTCGGATAAGGACGAAAAACTCGGAGGGGACGTCTCCATGTTGCGCATATTAAAACTACACTGGCAGTTGGAAGTTCAGAAGAACAGGCCTAACAAGGTCGCTCCCCGGGCAATAAAAAAGGTCTAAAAGAAAACTAATCCCTACCACAACAACACACAGAAAAGTGAGTTACAAATGCCGAAGCAGCGAAATTCCAAAAATAAAGACCTAAACACAGGGAATTAAAATATGAAGCATCAGTTGTGTAGGGGCGGGGAGGTGTGATCGGTTTTATAATTTAAGAACCACAGAGCTAAATCTATACTCCCGTTCTTTGTTTGTTGGAATGTTTGCCAGCCTGATCACCGGTATTTACCGAAGCTGTTGAACAAAGAAGGAAGAGACGCCGGCTCACTCCACTAACACTGTTCCATCTGGAATTTACATTTAACCAAGTGCAAAATCAATGCACAAACAGGGCGGGGATATTTTTGGTTCTCAGTGCCTAAATTTAAAATTGTGGCCCAGAATTTGTAAACAGTGGCGGGAATTTTGTGGATGATTATCTGTCTGTCTGTCTGTTCGTCTACTGTCTGAGAATCGAGTTACCCTGTGATAAAAACTATAGAAAAGCCGTGGGGTCGCAGCAAGGCTTGAACAAAGTCAAAATATGGCAGCGTTTTTTAGCATTGTTTTGTGTATCATTTCTTGTGCGAGGCTTTGTTACATGTAACTTTCTCTTTTTTGTCATGTTTTGAATCGAATTATCTTACTGTTTTTGTGTTTCTGTGGGTTTCTCTCTCTCTCCTCTCTCTTTCTCACGTTCTCTCTCTCTCCCTGTCTGTGTGTGTGTCTGTCTGTCTCTCTTTCTCTCTATTTCTGTGTTTATATGTTTGTGTGTGTCTCTCTCTCATTCTTTTTCTCTCTAACTCTCTCCCTCTCTCTCTCTTTCTCTTTCTCTCATTTTCTTTCTCTCTCACTCTCTCCTCTCTCATTTTCTCTCTCCCTCTCTCTCTTTCTCTTTCTCTCTCTTTCTCTTTCACTCTTTTCTCTCTCTCCTTCTCTTTCACTCTCTCTCTCTCTCTCTCTCTCTCTCTGTATCAATCATCATAATTCCCTATGCAGCGACCCTAACCAGAAATGCATTGATTTTATAGCAGTAGAGACACATAGAGACGCCAGTGCTTAATCATGCCATGTGTCTGTGCAGTACCGGACAAGTGCATCACGGGGGATGTTGAGATGGAACATTGATACAGGGGGACATGTCTGGTTAATTGCTTTTGCTCACGCTATCTATCTATCTATCTATCTATCTATCTATCTATCTATCTATCTATCTATCTATCTATCTATCTATCTATCTATCTATCTATCTATCTATCTATCTATCTATCTATCTATCTATCTATCTATCTATCTATCTATCTATCTATCTATCTATCTATCTCTCTCTCTCTCTCTCTATCTATCTATCTGTCTGTCTTTCTCTCTCTCTCTCTCTCTATCTATTTATCTATGTCTTTTGTCTGTCTGTCTCACTGTCAGTCTGTCCGTCCACCCATCCACCTACCCATCCATCCATCTTCTTCCCGTATCTAGTTTGGTTTCCCATACAACAAGTATAAAATAGACACTCTTTGCATTTCTCTTTATGAGCCCCTCTATCGCGAGTCGGAAAGGCCCTTTGACCTCCTATGAAAAAACATCATGGCTCTTCCCTATTGATTCGGCTACGACCTTCGTGTTAAGAGTAGACTGTAAATCTGCCTGGGTACCGGGTACTTCGTGGGAATTGTTGACAGGATAGTGGCCGAAAACAAGTCATGCATTATAAGATAGCTTGTTCCTTCACCTCCCTCACTCACATGTGCTCAACCCCACCCCCACCCCCCCCCACCCTTTCCAAATTCCGGGCTCCGTACCCTGGGATGACCTATCTACCCTGGGTGAAGTGCCATTACTGTCAGTTTTAACCCACTTTTCTCTCTCAGGTATGAACTTACTGATCTTTTATAACACATCAATAACTCAGTCACACGCATAATAATAATTGTAGTATCAGAAATGATTAATATTGCACTGATCTTTCAAATGAAGTATCCCTTTCGTCCAAAAGCTTATAATTTGTAAATTGTGAATTGTTTTTGACTTGATTTTGACTTGGCCTTAAATATATGTATTTCTTATTACGATATACATGCCTCTAAATGGGATCTTTGATTTTTTTTTTTTCTGTATTTAGTTCCCTGCATTTAGTTGCGCATTCATCAAAAGCTGATGCCATTAGACATTATAGTTTGTCTGTGATTTGAAATGTAGCTTCAGATACTAAGTTCTTGTTTGTTCCATCTCCATTTTCTGAAGAACTGTGATCTTCAAGTATGTAGAAGAGGTATAATAAATGCACACTTTGACACTTTTGGTTTAAAATGCGTTGTGGCACTTATCAAGCTGTTTCACAGGTCCGATTTATTCCAACTCCTTATCATAATAACCAAAGCCGCGCAGTTGTGCAAAAAGGGGAGTTTGAACAATTAAAAACTAAGGTCGCAATGAGAGGAAATGGAGTGCTGCAGTCAGTAACTTCCCATTGTGGCAGTAAGATAACAAATATACAGTCGTAGTACCTAGCTTTGAACATCGACCAGAACAACTGGGAAGCAACAGCCCTCAAACGGTCAGCCTGGAGACAGATTGTGCAGAAAGGTCTCTCCAAATTTGAAGAGACACTTGCTCAGTAACACCAGGCAAGGAGGAAAGGAAGAAAAGCTGCAGCCCAGGCAGTCAGATCAGCCTCAGACTTCATCTGTGCCCTCTGCTACAGAGACTGCCATTCCCGCATCGGACTGGCCAGCCACATCAGACGCTGTACCAGAAAAAACACCCAGAGCGCAACTCCATAGTCTTGCCAGACTGAAGGATGCCTACTGCTAGTACCTACTGAGCTTTATAGCATTCAGGACTTGTTCCAGACAAATCCTACTATTATAAACATCAATATTTGTGTTTTTCATATTCTCCACCATCCTCTCCTTCTCCACCCCACACATCATTTTCTGCTCCCTTTGTCCTTTCAGTCTCCTCTGTCCGTTGTAAGGGTAGATCAGTGGTTCTCAGACCCCCAGGCAAGCCACATTCCTCCCATTGCCATCCCGGGTTTCCTCAGTTCCTCATCCATTTCGAACTCGCATTTTATAATTATTTGTTTTTTCACCAATATACCTGAACTTAAACCAGACTAAAACGGCCTCTCTCTCTCTTTCTCTCTCTCTCTCTCTCTCTCTGTGTGTCTCTCCCTCCCCTCTCTCTCTCCCGCTCCCCCTCTCTCTCTCGCTCTCTCTCTCTCTCTCTCTGGCTGTCTCCCCCGGTCTCCCCTTGTCTGTTTATGTGTATGTGTGTGGTGTGTGTGAAAATAAAATGAATTCGTGATCGCCCTCATAATTGTGTGCATTGGTACATGTATTTGGCGTGATTTATTATATATCAATGCTATCTACATTCTTTCCCAGTTTGGAGTTCCTAGTGTAAATGAAATTTCTTACCTTAGATTTAAAATTTCTCTCTGGGGAACCAAATGCCCCTCTCCCCTTTTTTTTTGAGAAGCACTGTTCTAGATCCATTTTTATTTCCCGATCATTCTAGATTCGCCTGTCCGGCCCCGGGGGTTGGGATGAGTACGCTCACGTCTCTCTATTGTCGTAGTTCCCACACAGCAATATGATTCTCTCATCATTTGTGACTTGACCGACTGTGACAGCAGATGGACAAGATTGGTGATCGCGGATTCTTAGACACGAACTGCGGACATTCATCTCTTAATGCTGGACATGATATAAAGTGCTGGACATGCCAAGTTGCATTTTTTCCCTTGTGTTTTACTGTCTTCTGACCCTTTGTGTGTTTATCTGTCTGGCTGCCCGTCTGTCTGTCTGTCTTCCTGTCTGTCTGTCTGTCTGTCTATCTTTCTTCTGACCCTTTATGTGTTTATCTGTCTGGCTGCCCGTCTGTCTGTCTGCCAGTCTGTCTGTCTGTCTGTCTGTCTGTCTAGTCTGTCTGTCTATCTATCTATCTATCTATCTATCTATCTATCTATCTATCTATCTATCTATCTATCTATCTGTCTGTCTGTCTGTCTGTCTGTCTGTCTGTGTGCCTGTCTGTCTGCCTGCCTGTCTGTCTATCTGTCTGTCTGTCTTCACTTCTTGATGTTTTCATGACCAATAATTCTGACACTGTCCTGCTGCACACACTTACCAACAGACACCTAAGATGCCCAACCATTTTATCCTATTTGCCCACAAGTTTGTTTTTGTTATCGTTTCCGGGAAAGAAGGTGGAAAGTTTCCATGTACAAAATTCTAGGAGCAATTTTTAATGACGTTAGTTTTTATTAGGATAATAATCTCATTCTATGACTGAGAGCGTTGCTCCTTTCCATGTAGGCTTTCCCGGATGTCTACAGATCGGCCATGCTAGGGAAGAACATCGTAATATGCCATAAACAAATTTTTTCTGGAGACACAAAACAACATTTTTGAGCCTTTAGGCCGTGGGACCAAAATCCTAGCTAGTCTCTAAAGTAAATTTCTTTACGCACCCCCTAGAGAAAATCTAGGTATGGTTTTAATATGTTCCCAGTAACCATCTTTGACTAAAATCCAATGTTGTCATCCTTTACTGTGCACATTAATAACTTATTTTAAAAAAATGTTTATTGCTATGTAACATCTGTATTTTTGCATGTTTGTATTGTTTTACATCTATATATATTTGAGGACTTGAAAACTTTGTCCTCTATGCATTCCATGACCACAGCACACAGAGTTCTGAAATTGTTTGTGCTGATGCAGAGCAAAACGTACGAGGTTTTTAAGGAATACTTCTTGAAATTTGATGCTCTACTGATTTTAGAAAAATCAAAAAAAAAATCGGCCGGAAAAAAACTCCAGTAGCCTTTTTAAGCACTTTCCTTCGTTTCACACTCACCATTTTAAGGTTTCGTTATCACTTCCTGCGATGTGTTCACTATCAAACACACAAACCCGTGCGCAAATCATGCTATTGTACGGGATGCGCAGGGTGTCAACTCACAAAGGCAGAGTAGTAAGACTTATTTAAAAACAAACAAACAAAAATAAAATAAATAAATAGGAACAGGCAAGATGAAGCAGGTCCATAATAATCACCCAGAACTGAAACTAATATTCAAACCGATTTATCCCGGGCAGGGCCGGGGACCTCAGCTTGTCTAATTATATGTTACGCACTTTACCCACCTTTGAACGCAAAAGGTTTTTTTATTAGGCCATCTACAGTAACCAAATTTTACATGTTCATTTCAGTTACCGTGGAGGGTGCACGGAAGTTTTTATTATTTTGCTTAGTTTGGTACTTGAATTTATAGAAAATGCATTGTTTCATCGTGTTGTCAATAGCTCTAATTTTCATCCTCCATCTTGGCTCCATTCTGTTATAGTACCGTGCATGTCATAAAAAGTAACCATATCAAGCGTTCAGTATGGTGCGTAGCGTCCTGGTGCGCATGAGTTCTGAAGCAAGACTGCAGATTACTACTTTTATTATAAGAGAGAGAAAGAGAGAGAGCACAGGTTTGTTTATTCCGGGCACTGCCCGGTACGTCATCTAGTAATTATATATTTCACAAAATCTCCACCTTTGAACGCAAAAGGCTTTTTTATTAGACCACCTACACTAACCCAATTTTACATGTCCATTTCAAATAAGATAAGATAAGATAAGATAAGATAAATTTTATTCGTCCTTGTACAAGGAAATTTGTTTTGATCATTGAATACATAACAATACAGTTACAGAAGCAGAAAGTATGATACATAGCGCGCACACACACATATATACACACACACTGATAAATTAACTAAATTAACAAAATTAACAGTGCACACAATATGCTTCCCTAACTAAAACACATTGACCTGACACGCAGGACATAATTCAATTGTGCACAGATTACGATCAAGATGACGACATTATTGTAACATCCTAGTTGATGATGGAATAAACGATTTAAAGTAGCGCTCAGTTTTAGTTTTCTTTGACAACAGCCTTAAACTTCTTACAGATCTTATATATTCCTTGTTCAGGGGATGTTGGGGGTCATTTATAATAATATTAGCTTTTTAATACAAGCACCAGTGTACAGCTCATCAAAATATGGCAGATCACAGATACAAATTTTGGATGCTTTTTTAATTAAATTATTGATCTTATTTTTATCTTTTTGTAAGATGTTTCCTCCCCAACAGACAACTCCATACATCAAAACGCTCTGAATAGCCATGGTGTAAAATATTTTCAGAATGCTTTTGCGAACTTTTAAAAAGCGGAGCTTTCTGAGGAAATACATGCGCTGGTTGGCTTTCTTGTATACATATGTTACATGCGCATGCCAGTTAAGCAATGAATCAATAGTAATGCCAAGATATTTGGCCTCTGTGACAATTTCAACCTCTTCATTGTTGATAGTAAAAGGGCAAACAGGATCGTTGTTATTTTTCCTAAAGTCAAAAACAAGCTCTTTTGTTTTCTTAACATTCAGTAGAAGATAGTTGTTATTACACCAACAATGAAAGGATTGTACAATGTTAGAATATTCGTGGCCAGAGTTAGGTAAAAGGCCTAAAATAGCCGAGTCGTCGGCAAATTTAAGAAGGTAAACGTTGTTGTGTGTCACAGTGAAATCATTTGTATACAATGTATACAAGGCAGGTGACAGCACGCAGCCTTGTGGCGCTCCTGTGTTTGTTGTGAGTAATTTGGAAAATGTGTTGTTTATATCCATAAACTGGCTTCTCTGTGTTAGAAATTCGAAGATCCAGTTCTTTAAAAAAGAACTCACGTGTAGGTTGGTAAGCTTTTGAAACATTAAGTGCGGTTGTATGGTGTTAAACGCAGACGAAAAATCGACTAGGAGCACACGAACACAGGTTTTTACCAGTGTCTAAATGACTGTAGATGTTATGCAATAAAAACAATAAGGCGTCTTCTGTGTTCCTGTTTTCTTTGTATGCAAATTGCAAAGGATCGAGATTTTGTTTGACCTCCTTCGTTAGTTCAGTTAAAACAAGTTTTTCAAAGCATTTAAAGATAATGGAAGTTAATGCAACTGGGCGAAGGTCGTTCATTTCAGATATTTTTGGTTTTTTGGGGACAGGTAAGATTTTTGACAATCTCCAAATGTTTGGTATGTAATGGTTTTGAAAGGATTTGTTGAAGATGAAAGTAAAAATTTTTGCTAGTTGTTCAGCACATGTTCTCACTACTTTGCTTCCAATGTTATCTGGTCCAGATGCCTTTCTTTCCTTAACACGGAAGTTTTTATTATTTTGATTAGTTTGGTTCTTGAATTTATAGAAATTGAATGGTTTCCTCGTGCTGTCATTTTCATCCTCCATCTTGCCTCCATTTTGTTATAGTACCGTGCAGGTCATAAAAAGTAACGCTTGGTGCTCAGTGGCCTGGCGCGCATGAGTTCTGAATCAGGACTGCAGATTACTACTTTTATTGTAAGAGAGAAACAGAAAGAGAGAGAGAGAGAGAAAGCACATGATTGTGTATTCTCGAAATTTCATCCAACTTTTCAAAGAAAACTGAATTATATTGCTATTTACATCTTTCTTAGTGTGCATACAGCATTCCACCATGGAGGCAGCCATTTTGGATTTCGCGGCGAAAGGCTCAATTCCATTGGTTGATTAAAATAGCATTGTTTAAATGGCAAACTCAATTCGCATCATTAATTATCATTTATTGGCTCACTTTACATACAAATTATACAAAAATGTGCAAGACTTGAAATGACAACATTGGTTTTTTGTGAAGGAGAGATGCATAAGAGCTTGCATGCAAAAAATCAGCTTATCCCCTGAGGTGCGTAACGGAATGACAAGCTACAAGTTTGGTCCCACGGCCTACTTGTAGCCCGCACGATTCTTTATTCAATTTGCGCTTGTGGTGTCTCAAAGAAACTACTAGTTGTTCAAAACTACAACATAGATAATTATCTATAGCGTCGGGTATTTGCCATATTTGTTGTATGATCATTTTTGCCTCTTCCATAAAATAAGGACTGAAGTTTGGTCGGCAAAAGGGTTAAAACGCATAAAACATTACCTCACAAACACAAATCTCGAAAAATTTTTAACCGATTGGAATGACACTTATACATAATAAAATTAGGAGTGAGCGAAACAGTTTCATGACAAAACCTCAAAATCGGCAAAATGTTGCATCCAACAATATGGCAAATGCCCCTCGATAGAAAGTTTGGGTACATTTCATTCTATATGACGGTGCTAAAAAGTGAATCTGACCTAGATTAGCACATACGTTCTTTTTCCTTAGCATGAGTAGAGATTTGTAGATGATAAATTTCTGGCACCGCGACCGTGATATTAATCGTGTTATCTACATTATTGTGTTATCATGTTCATGTAATGGGATACTCAGGGCATGTCATGGGCCTGGTCGTATGTGATGCTTCTTTCAAGCGTGCGGGCAGTCTGGGCAAGGCAGCTAAGGTAAGAGATTACAGCAATGGTTCTCATAGTCCCTTACCACATTCCTCTCCTTGTGATTCTAGGTTTCACCAATTCCTCCTCCCTTTTGAAATGTCTTATTAATTAACATGAGCACAGGCTTTTCAAACTTCAGTTGAGCTGGGTTTTCATATGTTAAGAAATGAAAACAGACACGTCAAAAATCGTTCAAGTGTTGAAATAGGAGTGTTTTCATATGCACCCCAACGCCGTTTCAGCACACATAGAAACACTCTTTCTTTTTACTACTTGATGTGTTTTTGCCGTTTTTGTACACATGAAAACACAGCTTTACTGAATAGTCTCAAAGGGGTTCAGTATGCAGCAGCATTTTTGTTGTTGTTGTTGTTGTTGTGAACTGTGAATTCCTGACTTTTGTGTTGTGCTTATTCGGGAGTTTCATTTGATGTGATGTATTTTATATACACAGTGTACAGTATACGTTCTTGCCCGGTTGGAGTTACCCCTCTGACGGAAATTTCTCCCAATTCCTGCCCAGGCTAAAATTGTTCCCCTTCGATTAGAAATTCCTTCCTGAGAGCCAGTGTGCCCCCCGTTCCGTTTGAGAACCGCTTGATTAGATTATGAAATTTACTGTTGATCTCCCTTGGTTATTTATTTGTTTTACTGGGTCCTATGAGTTGTCGTTGTTGTTTTTTATTATTGTTCTTAATGTTGTGGCATCTGATTTTGAAGAGGAAGGAAAGTGAAGTGGGTGAGGGGCGGAACATACTTAGTGAATAACTCCAGGATGGGTGGGGAGGTGCGGATGGAGAGGTGGAGAGAGGGGGGGGGGGTTCAGCAGATTTAGAAACGAGAAGAGAAGGAAGGAGCGATGGGTTGAGAAATAAAAGATTGTGAGTTTATTATTTATCCGAGGAGTGAGAAAGAGAGAGAGAGTGAGTGCAGGAAGTCAACTGTATGGGGCCAGAGGGGAAAAAGGTTCGAGAGCTAAAGCTGAGAATTCAAATTTGAAAGAAATTGAGGAGAAGGAGAAGAAGAATGTGAAAAAGGGGGAGTGAGTGGCGTAGAAACAAATAAATGACAGTAAAAGCAAACAACAACAACAACAACAACAACAACAACAACAACAACAACAACAACATAGAGGGAAAAGAAAAGAAGAAGAAATGAAGCAGGATATTGAGAGCCAAAGATAGAACGACGAATTCAAGCACGAACAAAACATACTTGTTTTATTCGTGCACAAGACATCAGGCCGTGGCGTTGTAGTTCTGACTTGAGAAGAAGGCAAAGGGAAAAATGAAGAGCTCGATAACGGCACGGAAAACAAAGAAGAACGGAGCAGATAAGAAAATAAATGTCTGTCTATCTCTCGCACACTGTTTAGATTTAGCCCCTCGAATGACGTAGGCAAATGTTTCTCTGACCTGATACAGCATGCAGCGTTGTCAGCTCACGATACGTATAATTTGCCCTGATCTGACCCCCCCCCCCCCCACACTGGGGTGTCAATCAACTCTCTGGCGGACTACATTATTTTTGCATTTCATCGGTAGTCGACGCAGCGCCGTGGTCAGGGAGATTGACTTTGATGCAGGAGGTCACGGTTTCGAATCCCGCACCGAGTGGCATCCAGCCTAACATGTTCATTTCTCACGATGCATTTTGGGTATTTATATTATATACATTCACTTGTTGGCGACCTGAAGGGGTCCTTATGTCTGATCCATGATAAAGACTTATTGCGCTGAGAAGAAACGGAAAACCCGTACGTAACAAAACTAAACCAAATGCCCAGTTACGGCCTGGACCCCTTGTTATATTTTGTTACGTAGAGAAGTGATACGTTCCCAATATAATAATATGTAGTTGGGTTTTTGTTGTTGCTTTTGTTACTTTAACTTTGATTTGGGCTAACACGACTGTTCAATCTATTGACTTGTTGTTTTTACTATTTTGTAAACTGGTAGTGTCCAAGACATCAAGAACCATTCTACTTTTTGGCGCAGTAGTAAGAAAGTAGATCTATAATATTAGAGAGAAAGAAGCAGAATTCTACACTTGATTGTGAGAGCCTAGAGGGCAAGTTTGAAATTCTTCATAAAACGCCGCTCTCAGATTTTGAAAAGCTACTGGTGAAATTATTAGTCAAGCGTGACCGTAATATGGTACTAGTCGTTGTTGCATTTGCCAATTTGATATTTCGAGAACAAGACCTGCGTGTTCCGTGTTTGGGTTACCACAGTAACGATGACATTATATGCTTTCATACCCTGAAGATCCCGAACTTTCCCAACGCTTACGCAATCGTGTGAAGTGTTCCAGCATGCCACTCCGAGGAGAAATGGTTTGCGGCATTCCGCAATTCCGCATTTTGTTTTCTCTGTTTTATTCTTTTTGCAGTGAGTCTGTTACGCAGGGTTAAAATAAAGGCGTTCTTCTTTTATTGCCCTTTGCCAGATTTTGCAAGGCTTAGAAGCTTTTCGTTTGTGGCGTGCCTGAGGGTTGTGCTGAATGACGCTGGGAACTCTGACGTTCCTTTTCCCTCTTTTTGTTACTTAGTAAAACATTTTTCCCATCTGTGCTTTGTTTGCTGTGCGCTTTCTTTCTGTATGTGTGGGGTGTGAGTTGGGTGTTTATGTGTAGAAATTTAGTATCTATCTTTCTATCTAGCTATCTGTCTGTCTGTCTGTCTGTCTGTCTGTATATCTATCTATCTATATGTCTGTCTGTCCGTCCGTCCGTCCGTCCGTCCATCAATCTATCTATCTATCAGTCTATCGATCTGTCTATCTATCTATCTATCTGTCTGTCTGTCTGTATCTGTCTATCTATCTAATTTTCTATCTGTTTGTCTATCTCTTTCTCTATCTGTCAGTCTATCTATCTGTTTGTCAGCGTATCCACCTCATGTAACTGCATGTCTGTCTGCCTGCCTATCTGTGCAGTAATCTATCATATTGTATTCTGTGTGAAGGCTCCTACAACTAATGAGGTTTTTCTGGATTTCCTTGTCGATTCTGCCATCAATTTCCTATCAGTGACGTGTCGCCACTTTGATGTAGTCGGCTTGGGTCTTTCTGGTTGACGATCAAAGTATTTCGTATTATTGAAGCCGCTTTCAGCTCTGTTTTTTTGTCATGTCTGGTCGTACTTCAGTGGTGGAGGATGATGCTGATGATGGTGTATTGGGTGTTGGTTTTGAAGTTGTTGCTGTTGCTCCGTTATTGCTGCGGTTGTTGTCATTGATGTTGATGATGCTGATGATGTGGTTGGTGTAGCCGTTGTTGCTACCTTTACAGTTGTTGTTGTTGTTGTTGTTGTTGATACAGATGTTGGTGACGCTGTTGGTGTGAATTTTGTGGGCGTTGTTGCCACCTT
This sequence comes from Onchidella celtica, assembly GCA_963931925.1. Classification (NCBI taxonomy): domain Eukaryota; kingdom Metazoa; phylum Mollusca; class Gastropoda; order Systellommatophora; family Onchidiidae; genus Onchidella; species Onchidella celtica. The sequence goes on from OZ007580.1 coordinate 43,270,507, forward strand.
TACAGTTGTCGTTGTCGCTCTTACTGTTGGCGTTTTTGTTGTTGTTGTTGACACTGGTGTTGGTGACGCAGCTGGCATAAATGTTGTGGGTGTTGTTGCCAGCTTGTTATTATTGTTGACATAGATGTTGGTGATGTGGATGGTGTGAATGTTGTGGCTGTCGTTACGATCTTTAATACAGTTATCGTTGTTGACGTAGATGTTGGTGATGCGGATGGCGTGAATGTCATGGCTGTTGTTGCCACCTTTACAGTTGTTGTTATTGTGAATACTGATATCGATGACGTCGTTGATGTGAGAGTTGTGACTGTCTTTGCTGATACAGTAATACAGTCGTGGCAGTTGTTTTTGTTGTTGACACTTATATTGGTGACGTCATTGGTGAGTTTTGTGGTTATTGTTGTTGTGGCGTCCATCAAGCAAACTGTCCAATGAGCACTCTAGTGCAAGTTGGAAGAGTGTTTGATTTCTTCACTACGGTATTATGGTATATTTTACAGTACCCCGCCCACATTTTGCCCAATTTAACAATGGCGTAGCGGACCCTCGCTCCGAAGACACCGTGCCTGCGGATCCACAATGCGTCCTGTCCTTTCTGAAAGAGGCTAAGATCTACAGCTTTATTTAAGAACTTTTTATACTCATTTACAAAGCTCTTTTCAGATCCATACTAAAACGAAGTTTGGGAGTTTTAACAGAGCGAGAAAATTTAAGCGGAAGTATTTTAGTCTGTTTGTGAAATTTACATAGAGATATTATTACACTTGTGCATGCGTGCGGACTCTAGTTTATTATAGTATCTCTATGGAAATTTAAAAGCTCTGAGTAGGAAATGTAAATAAAGTACACGGATAGACCGTGAAAGGCGGAAAAAAAAGGTCCGTTATCGTGCCGTCGCACCGTAATATCCAAACTCAAATTCAAACCCCGACCACATTTTGCCCAACTGAACAATGGGTCCGCGGACCCCCTCACAAGGACCATTCGCCGAGCGCATGTAGGGAAGCCACGTCGTCTGTACCATTCTTATAGCGTATGTCTATGGCCACTGCACACCATCCCAAACGTCTCTGTCTTATCTATTGGACCTGACCTGAAACACATGTTTGTTGAAATATGAAAGACACCAAGAAACATGTTGTTGACTGGGTTTTGTGTGCTGTTTGTTTATGTTATATCGGGCAGCCATTACATGTGCAAGATAGGGTGAGAATGTAATCAAATTCTAGCTTTGGGCGTAACTCGGTTATGTCAGGAGCAGCTGCTCTCAGCGGAGAAGGGGTGGGGGTGGGGTGTGGTTAGGATCTGTGACCGCCCATTAAATATGTATGCTCAGAAGATGAAAAGGGGCCGAGGTGGGGGGGGGGGGGGCGGGGGGTACGTTTATACGATTTTCACTTACGGTTATAATTTGAAAAGTTTGGTATTGCTTGTTGCATGATAATTATAAAAATCACGTTTCCAATGGAACAATCAGAATCAATGCAACATGCCACTTGAAGATTTAGAACATCGGGACCTCATTACCATTCTTACGGTCGTACGCTCGGTCTGGGGGGGGGGGGGGGGGAAGAATGATAGAAACAGTTGATGCCGAACGTAAAAAAGGTCTTTTATGGGCCCATAAAGGTTATCAGAATATACCGTATTAACTTCGTGGATGATCCTTTTCATCTGGAAACAATGCCTAGGCCATTGGGTGATGCACACATGTATTGCGCTTCTGCACCCTGTCCATTACTGTATACCTTCAGTTGGTTACTTTGTTATACAGCGCGAAACGGTAACGTGACAGTTCCATTTCATAAATTCCTCCTTCTGTCAGAATTCTAAAATTCCATGAAATGGTTTTTGAAAAAATAATGAGACTAAATTGTTTGACGTGAATGTGTGTATGTGTGAGGGAGGGTCAAGGTTACGAAAGGTTAAGGACCGCTGTGAGAGAGTTATGTTTACCTCGCAAACAGCTTCATTTTAATAATCTTCGCTTTATCGTCTTTCTGTATCGACAAAGCTGAAGCCTATCTTGAAGAAAATGTTGGTATCGTTCTGGAGAATAGAGACAGGCAGAAGTGAGAAAAACAGGGGGGAGAAAAAAGACCGAAAATTGATGTTAAGGGGGGAGTAAGTGAGATGGAAGCACAACAGAAGAATAGAAAAGTGGTTGAAGGGTGGAGGAGGGCTCTGAAAGGAGAACCGATAAACGCATGATGGAAAAAGAAAAGAGGAAAGAAACTTTTGAAACGATGGAACGAATGAGTGAATGGATGGAAGAGGAAAAGGAGCGTAACTATGCGGAGGAGAACTAAATCCAGATGCAGCGGGTATAGAGCAAAATTGTTGTATCTCCAGGTTTTTGAATAATGGGAGCTTACTCGGAAACACCACAATATTGCTCTCAATGATCTCATTTTTAAGGGAGATACAACAATACTGCTTCGCTGTAACTTGGAACTGGTTAAAGATAGCGGAGTAACGAAAAAATTGCAAGAAGCAGTTTGTCATTATTACAGTATTGCCATTATGAATCCCAATTCATATACCTGGAGATACAACAATTTTGCTCTATACCCACGATGCATGGTAATGAATAGTTTGTCATTTTTTTGTTGGATGCCGATTGAATTTCAGAAAGCCATTGGCATTATTGCTGTTTGTTTTGGCAAAGTGTTGGGGGCTGAGGGGCCTGTGGGCCGGGGGAGAGGGGAGGTACAGGGAGGGATTGAGGGGATTGTCCTTGCACACTAGCTACTTCATTGCTTCCTTCTCACCATAGGGGCCATCCACACGGTATGTTCGCTGGATTGGGGGGGGGGGGGTGGGTGCCCTCAGCGTATAAAGAAACGTAAGTAGAAACGGAGGGTGGGTGTCAGTGAAGCGTACGTAGGCTCTTTGCGTATGGTAATGAAATAAAAGATTTGGTTTTATTTATGCTTTTTTTCCCCCAACAAAATAGGTTGTGGGATTATATACAAAACAAATAAAGACCATGTTTCTGATTAAACAGTCAAATTGTCTGTGCGAAATGCCCTTTAAAAATATCAAGGCTTTATGATGGACATTCAGTTCAACCTCTTAATGCTCAACCCTCCCCCCCCTACATTAGATCCTTGGGGGCGGGGGGGGGGGGTGAAGCCAAGCGTATGAAAAGCGTACAAAGGGGAGGGTCCAATATTGCCCATATCGAGCGTACATACTTCATTAATGCCCCACTCACCCACCCCCTAACAAAACGTACACAGAAGCTGCCTCTGTTTATATACAAATCTCTGCTTTAGAAACATTGCATTACTCATTATCTCCAAATAGCGATTCTGAGCATTTGAGTAGGGAGCACAGCGCTGCTGCCTGTGTTTCTCAACAACGGTTACTCCTGCAGTTTCCAGTCTTCGGCCACAATTGCGTTTACCCTTTATATTCTTCTTGACCAATGTCATGTAAACAAATGACAGATGCATAAAACTGTAACCACAATAATAACCTAAACAACTAGCATCTCAAGGATAAATTTTTCGGCTTGATATATAAACACCTGTGTTTGCTTTTCTAAAAACTGTGAAAAATGTGGTAGGCCATTATGTTAGTACATGTACAGTGAAGACAGCTATAAAATTGGGTTTGCATGTGCACGGAAACGGAAACGGCAGTCGAAACGTCAAAAACGTTTCAAGTAGTGAAATAGAAAGAATATTTTCGTTTGTACCGAAACTCCGTTTCCGTACCCAAGGAAACACTCTTTCTTTTTACCACTTGACGGAATTTTGACGTTTCCATTGCCGTGTACGTGGATACGCAGCTTTAGGATAAAAATTATGCAGAGACGTGTGTGTTACGTCAGTGAATAAACACACAGCTGGTGGGGTTTTGATTAAACACTAAACAAGGTAACTGGATTTGGGTAATCTGATTCTTCAAAGACCTGCGGAAATGTTTACGGACACGTGAATTTGTAATTGGTGAGCATAGCGTAGTGAGAGTCTGTATCTTTCTGCGAAAGAGCTGAACGTCTAGGAGCCTTAGTCTTACAGCAACTGCTAATACTATTATGACTTGCGCTCTTACCATTACCATGTTCAGTGCTGCTGCTAACATTTCGAGTGGTACTGTTACAACCACCACTACCAATTCCTCCTCCACACCATTGCTTTTATTGCTACTCTACTCCTGCACTACAACTTTTACTATACCACCAGTACCACTGCTACTACGGCTACTACTGTTACTAGCTTTACTACTGCTACTACGACTACTACCATTACTACCTTTACCACTGCAACAGCCATAGTATCACTAATAATTAATACACTCCTAGTAAGCTACAACCACCACGACTGCTACTAGCACCATTGCCATTATTACTACTGCAGCAGATTACCACCACTACCGCTGCGACCTTAGTACTGTTACTAGTACACTGCTACTACTACCATCGTGCTACCACTATTACCGTCATACTACTACTACTACTATTACTACTACTGCTACTACCAAGCTACTGCCACCACCAACATCATCTCTACGTGCACTACAGTATCGTTCATAAACAGCCAAGGGGCCAAGAAAAAAAAAGCTCTGGGTTATGTCAGTTAGATGGAAATCACCCCATTCAGGTTCTTGGTGACAGCAAACACAATTAGTTAATTAACAACTAGGCACTGACCACTGACTGTCTCAGCTCTGTCTGATGACGAAACAGCACAGGAATGACGAAATAGCCCGGGTACAGGCAGCTCAGTCTGTCCAGTTATAAAGACGTTATGGACGATTTCATTACTCGTGTTCACTGGGGCATTCAATGGTATCTCGGGCCGTATCAGTTACAGAGTCTGTCATAGAATTATTCTCTCTTTGCCCCCCCCCCTCCTTCCACCCACCCACCCAGCCAACACCTTTTCGGGAATGAAATACGAGAATGAAAAATTGTATTCCTCATTTGGTGTTAATCAGTGGTTGTATGTGAAATTTCATCTCCATTGGCTTTTGCTGAATATCCTTATAGTTGTACGCTATGCCATTTTATGTACATTGTCTCTGGTATTTATTGTATAGTTTATTTGCTTCCTTAAGTTTGTGTTTGATCGAGAGAGAGAAAAAAAAGGAATTGAAGGATTTAATTCTTTGTTGTGCCAAAGTTGTTGTTGTTGTTGTTTTCTAAAGAAAGCTGAACTTGAGGTTTGACCAAAACGGGTATTTCATGCGTGACAGGACTCTGAAAAGTTCAGCTCTTTCAAGGGGCCTCACTGTAAAGTAATGATAATAAAAACAGTCGTGTGCTTTGCACGGGAGATAGCGGACTCGTAGATCTTTTATGCACAATGATACAATTTGTTTTGGAGTGGAGATGGACTGTAGGCATGGTATAAAACCAACGCCTTGAGTTCTGAGTAGCTTACTTCCTGCAATCCTCCTTCCATTTTGTGGCTTACACTTTCTACCGTAGCTTTCAGCATGTCGTCATGCATTCCCTGTTGCTGTGTCGAAATTCTCTCTCTCCAGCCCCTTCCCATCTTCTCTGCTCAACCAGAATTTTTCTCTGGTGCTGCATTCAGGCATTCTAGCACCTAGTACCACCCATACCTCTTTCATCCTTTCCCATCTCTCGAGCGAGTCACACCCCCCCCCCCCCACACACACATTCCTTTCTCGGTTTCTGGGAGTTACTCTTTAAAATAAAGGGGAAGTAAAATGTCCTGCCGTTGTTTCCAGCATCGCAAGTGAGACATCATGGGTTTTCCCCCCTTTGTGCTGGTATCTGATCATTATGGGACTTTAGTTCTCTTGTGTCTGAGTCTGTGTAACAATCCATTGATTCACGTCATCCCAGCTGCATCGTTATGCACTTTATGGACTTCTTTCTATGCATGCTTGTTCTTTTGCCCTTCCGCCTACGGCCTCTGCCGCCACATTTGCTACGGTAGCTTTGATGGAATGGAAGGCTCTTGTTGTCTTCAACACGCACTGACTGTCGTTGCCTCTGCGCGAAGCAGAGAAAATGTTATGGTCTGCTCGTTTTGATTGTGCCATTTGCACGATGATGGTCAGGGTATTACAAGCAAAGATACTAGAAACAATAGGATGAGACAGCTAGCGCTTTTAGCGTACACAGATTTCGCATCGCCACGTCGCGGCGACTGCTCGGAAGTAATGAACAAAGCAGTAGTTCACAAAGCTAAATTAATGGGGAACATTCTGAATTTTGTTCACTGTTCAGTTATCGCTGTCGGCCTTGATTGACGTCACTTATTTTGTAATTTTAACTTCAGTCACGGTGGGAAAACTCTGGCTTTTTCTTTCTTTTTTTTTTTTAGTCGCAATAGCAATGTAACAAATCAGCATCATTAATTTATCATTATATCAAGCATTCTTTTTATGCTGTGTGCAATGGACCCCACCCCACCCCCCGACCAGCGCGCAAACTGTGACACGAGTTTTTTAGAGATGCGGAGAAGGGAGCGTCTCACCTTGTCGTTTCTAATGTCTTTGCTACAAGTACAGTCTCAAAATGGATGGAAGCTCCCTGCCCCATCCTCACCCGCATTCATCATCCCATAGTTGCAGAGCGCTGTCTTTTTTTTAAACTCCCACCGCGATGTGTCTGTCTGTCTCTCTCTCTCTCTGACTGTCTGTCTCTTTCTCTCTCTCTCTCTCTCTCTCTCTCTCTCTCTCTTTCTCTCTCTCTCTCTCTCTATCTCTCTCTCTCTCTCTCTCTCTCTCATTTCATTATTTCCAGCGTAATAGGAATGTTTAAGTGAAGATAAGCTCTCTCAGATTTTATTGCATAACCGGAGGAGAAGGGCTGATATGGCTTGAATAGAAACATGGAGCAGTGTTGGTGCAGTAAATACAGCGGAAGGTGTATAATTACATAACGTAATCACCAGGGGCTAGCTGTGCACAACACAAGTAGGAAAATCTTTTCATTACAAAAATAATTAGAATGAGATATCTTGCTTTTTTAAATATTTTATTTCCCTCCCACTCAGTCCATTACCGATTTCTTCATTCATTACCCCGTTCCCCTAGAACATGCTGGATAAATCAGCTAACCTTCTAGCGATTCGGAAGAAAAATATTTGTCCCTTGTGGGAGGTCATGACGACATGACCGTAGAACACAAGGGGCTTAACCCGCGTCAAACAGGAGAAACAACAAGGGGATAAAACTCTGAACAGATCATTATGGAGTACGGTAGATTCTTTGTATTGTGTTACAGATCTGTGAGCCATTTTTCTGGGAGGAGAATGTTTAACCTTATGTGGTGGATTGAATAGTCTATCTATCTATCTGTCTGTCTGTCTGTCTGTCTGTCTGTCTGTCTGTCTGTCTGTCTGTCTGTCTGTCTGTCTGTCTGGCTGTCTGGCTGTCTGTCTGTCTGTCTGTCGATCTATCTATCTATCTATCTATCTATCTATCTCTCTATCTGTCTGGCTGTCTGTCTGTCTGTCTGTCTGTCTATCTATCTATCTATCGCTCTTATTTTCTGCCCGTCTCTCTGTCTGTTTGTCTGTTTGACTGTCTGTCTGTCCATCTATTGATCGATCTGTTTAGCATCCCAGGTCGTCCGTAAGAATCCTCCTCTCCTTTTCCTGTTCTTTTATTCACCATGAACACACGTCCCGTGCTACGAATATCCGACCTCGTGTCTCGCGAATTGCTAGCTGTCACTGTACCATCCCCACCACCACTGCACACACAAAACACACTGTTTAGCTATTTTCTCAGATCAACACAGGTTCAGGAAATACACACTTAGAGCTCTCTGCTCTGCGATAAAAATGTTCTCTCTTCATAACTCAGATTTCACTGGTGATGTTACAGTACAAGCTGCACAGATTTCACTTCAGATTATGCATGGCACGCGACAGAATGCAATTTTAATTCTGCAAATTATACACGTGTTCACAAAACACAATAGGATTCTTATTTGATAGTAATACATCAGAATGTAATTTTTGAACAACAGAATGTGGAGTTTATAGAACAATATTAGTTTTGCAATGAATATAATTAATGTAAAACGACATTTACTTTTATTGTTATGCATGACAGTTGAATGTAGTTTTAGATTTTAATACCATCTATTCTACATACTAAACGATGGACTATAGATCTAATGCGATAAAACGCGGCTGTATATCCTTATTTATGCATCAAAATAATGTAAACAAATTGGCCCACTGACTAAACACAGATGTGATTAGTAAAGTTGAGTTTCTATCGCCAGTGTGTACATTGAGGCGCAAAACGAAATTTCCCGTCTTACTTTTTTATTCTGCTCGAAGGAAATGCGTTTTTTTTTTTTTGCTGTTCGAAAAATCGGAACACTGTCAACTGTTCAACTCATTTGTGGCTCAAAATCAACGAAGTACTAAATATGTAGCGAACTTTAAGACATTTTAAAATATGCTCACGAACACCTTTACATCTTTCTATGCGTAATAATATGATGTTTCGTAGAATTTAAGGCTCGACACTTAAAAAATAAAAACGTTCATGATTACATTGGAAACCTTACTTCCTTTGTGATATGATTTCGAGTTGTATCAGACTGACTAAATCCATTTTATACACTTGCGTGTCTGCCTGTACCCCAGTCAGCTGCATTCTTCAATTTCTAGTGAGAAAATTCACACCGTAGGCCTTATCGCGTCGTAAGTTCTTAATTGTACTATCTCCATTTCGAAACAGCTGGAGATCTTTTTATATTATGTAGGGGAGGCATAACAAATGCACACTTTGAAACTTGTTTAAAATCCGTTGTAGCACTAATCAAGCTGTTTCACTGTTCCGAGTTATTCTAATTCCTTATCATAAAACTAAAGTCCCAGACATTTGACGTCGAAATTCTCTGTTGTGCAAAAAGTGGAGTTGGAACAAACAAGAGCAAAGGTCGCGATATGCTTTTGCACCTTAAAGAAAGAGCGATGAAATCTTTTGACCTTTCCTGTGCTCTCTCTTCTTATTTATTTCTTCTTGTTATTCCGCGCGCAAGCCATTATGACCCATTCCTTTCTTCCCCCCCCCCCCCCAATTTTCATCTTTATGTACTTGTCTCTGTCTTTCAGTGTTTTATTTTACTCTCTCCATGCTGTCTCAGCTGATGAACTCATGAAAGGAGAAAAACGAAAACGTAAAGAATTCCTGGCAAATTTGACCTGCCCTAGTTTTTGAGTGTTGAGTTGTGGTTTTGGTATGCTGGGTTGTGTAATTTAGCCTGTCTTGTTAACCTCCTTTCTATGTTGTTTGTGTGTCTATGTCTGTGTGTGTGTGTGTGTGTGTGATAGTCTTATTTTCGTCTGTCTCTTTCTATTTGTCTCTCTCTGTGTAAGTCTGTCTGTCTGTCTGTCTCTCTCTTTCTCTCTCTCTCTCTCTGCGGGTGGTTGGTGGGCTCTACTGGTAGGGCCTTCTTTTGTCCTATCATTCTGTTCCATTGTTAATGTTATATACTGTCTGTCTTCTTCCTAGCACAATATGGCCGTTATCGTGATAACATTAACATTCTCTCTCTCTCTCTCTCTCTCTCTCTCTCTCTCTCTCTCTCTCTCTCTCTCTCTCTCTCTCTCTCTCTATCTATCTCTCTCTCTCTCACACTCCGTGCAGGCAGGAAGGAAGTACTTTACACTCTCTCAGTAATTAGTGGATTTAGAGCAAATACTTTGTCAGGGGCGTTGCATTTACATTTCTGTCGGCAGCGGCGGCGATCTGGGAGATATTAGGATGAAGAAAAAGATGTAAAGTTTAGTTGGACCGAGGGTGCCATTGAATGATAGGATGTAGGCTGTCCCCCAGCGAGGCTTATTCCATAGCATGGATGGAAAAGTGATGAATTCAGCTAAAACAAAAGCAAAAAACGAAACCAAAAAAACAAAAAAACGTGTGATTGAGAATTTCAACTAAAAAACAAACCAAAAACGTGTGATTGAGAATTTAAAAAAAACAAACAAAAAAAACACGTGTGATTGAGAATTTCAATTTCAACTCTAATTCGTTTATCTATAGATATTTTATTGTATCTTGGAAATGCAGTAAAATACCAATATTAGCCTGCCGCTGGCGCATTTGAAACTTGCCCTTAAACTATTTTTATAATACATTCTTAGATATGGACGGGGGTAAAGTGTGTGCTCGTGTGTATGTGTGTATCACAGACAGAGAGAGAGAGAGCGCTTTGAATAGCCAGAGTCGCACAAATGAAAAAGACGAAAAAAAAAAACATTAACGACCAAACAATAGTTTAAACTGTGGCATGTGCATTTTTTTTTAAACACCACAAAATGACTCGGCTTTAGTAACACTTCCCTATGTTCTTCTTTATTTTTCAGGCGCAAGCTGTGTTGATGACTTTCCGGGGACCATCGGGGACGGCACGGAGCACGATCAGTTGAATACAGACCAACTGCCACCACATTCACCAGTATCATCACCGACACCCCCAACATCAGAATCACCACAGCAACCACTAGCACCACCACCGCCACCACCACCGCCACCGCCACCGCCGCCACCACCACCGCCACCACCACCACCACCCACTTCGTCCAGGGTACCACTAACGACAACATCGTCGGCCTTCTTATCAGTACCAACGTCTAGTGCTGCATCACCGCATTTATCTCCACGCAGCAGTAATCTTTCACTGCCAGTGCCGCCTTCAGCTCCCTTCAGTGTTCAAGGACCAAAATCTCCTAGACATTCACCAACTAAACCGCCCCCTCCTCCAGTGAAGCCAAAGCCCCCGCGCCATACACCTCCTACCCCGACATCACCAAACCATTTTCATAAATCCGAACAATCCCATCAACTACCAGACCATCTTCATACCCTTGAACAGGTCCACCAATTCCCAATCGTTCTTTCTACCCCCGAGCAACTTCATCAGCTTCGCCCAACTTCGCCTAACCATCAGCTACCCAAAGCAACACCACCTCACCAGCCCCATCAAGTAACACCACCACCACAGCAGCATAGTTCGGCAGCACCCCATCTACCAGGCAAACCTAGACCACCTCCTCCAGCACCAAAACCTAAGGGTACATTTATCAAATCAACCACCCAGAAACTGCCAGCACCAAGTGCCCCACCTTCATCAGCAACCTCACAACTACACCCTTCGTCTTCATTAAGTGCCCAGATCGAGAAGGAGACAAAGGTTTATGTAAATACATCACCTGCCACTGAACCTCAGTCTTCATCAACACCAGAAGTATATGTTTCAGCTTGGGCAAGTGCTCCTGCCGAAAGAGTAATACAGATTCATATACCATCTACCCCTGCATCGCCACTGACATCAACACCAGAAGTACATGTTTCATCTTGGGCAAGTGCTCCTGTCGACAGAGTATTACAGGTCCATATACCATCAACTCCCGCATCAGGATCATCATCATCATCATTGACATCAACATCCTCCTCCCAAGACCAGCCGTCCCCCTCCACCTCTGTGTATGAGGAGAGTGACGAAGACATGGACCCCCGCGACTTCCCCCCGTCTCCACGGGAAATGTACATGTACCAGCCGGTCAAACAGGTTAATGGACATAACATGGTGAGTGGTCCTTTTTTACTGGTTGTTGCTGTTGTTGCTGTTGTTGCTGTTGCTGCTCCTGTTATCGTTGTTGTTGTTGTTGTTGCTGTTGTTCTTATGGCAGGTGGTGGTTTGAGTTTGAGTTTTCGTTTGGATTTTACTGCTCGTCGGCATGATAACGGCCACTTTGAGCCTTTCACGGTCTATTTTGGTACTCTGTTCATATTTGGCATTCAGATCTTCCAGTCGTCACAGACAGGATTAGATAGCATATTTTATTAGTGCTCTTGTCCATAGCATCCGTTCCGCTATTTTTACGGAAAATGACGCATGAGCAAATCTATTTGTCTCCATAACGGTGAGGAGCGGAGCGGAACGGATGCTGTGGGCAAGAATACGGAGGCAAAGAGTGTTTTTCTATTCCATATTATTATGTCATTGACCGTAAAAAAAAAAATTAAAAAGTGGAGTGGAACGGATGCAGTGGACAAGATCACTTACACTGGTAAAATTCTCAAAAGTTGTCTCATATGTGGTGTTCATGTAGAGGTAGTTTGTGATGGTGTTGATTTTGATGCTTGGTTGTTGTGTGGCAGGGGGTGGTGATAGTGATAAATGGTGGTGGTGCAGATGTAGTTGGTGATGATGCAGATTTTGATGGTTAGTTGTGGTTATGACAAGTGACGGTGATGGTAGTGATAGTGGTGGTGATGTAGATGCTGTAGTTTGTGACGGTGATGATTGTGATGCAATATTAACAATGAAAATTGTCATTGGATGATAATGGTAATGACTATGAGATGTGATGGTGGGAAACATTTTGATCATAAGAGTGCTTGTGCCATAAGTAATGCTGGTAGATCTAGTAGGGGATGTGATGGTGATAATGATGGTGATGGTAGTGGTGGCAAGTTGGCGATAATCATGACTTCGATTTGAATCAATACTAAACAGACTTGAAAGTAGACATTGTTAGATCGTGCATTAGTTAAAAATCAGAAAACCGTAGACTTCAGTGCTGGAGCACATTGGGTCAGATGTGTTGTGTGTCTGTGTTGACTCAGTGTGCGAGGTGTCTCTTCCCGTCAGCTTACTCAAGACAGTTCTGTCTCGCCTGACCTAGTGAGACAGGAATGTTTCACTTTTTCCAAGGCAAAATTTGGCAAAAAGAAAAAGTTGTATATAGCAAAGCCTCGCGTCAGAAACAATACCCAAACGATACAATGAAACGGAAACTAAAAGAGAAGACAGAAGATGGCCGATATTTCGGCAACAGCCTTTCTCTATGAAAAAAAAACACGAAAAAACAACAACAGAAAAAAAACTGGAAAATTGAACAGATACAAAATGTAACAAAAAAAAAGAAAAGATTTGAATAGGAAAAGTATAGAATCTAAACAGAATATGTCTACTTAACTGCGAGTTCTTGCTTGGACAGCAGCACAGAAGCACGTCGTCCAATGTGGAGAGGCTCGAAGTGACGCATTAGTTCAATTTTGCCAGTGCACAGCGTCCAGTTAAAATCCTTTGTCGACATTTCATGCTGGAACCGAAACAAAACAGACTTGACTCGGTGCGCCCCCACTCTAACTTTTGAATCGTTTATGTTTTGTTATATCTGAGGGTTCTTCTTACTTTATTAAGATGCCATTAGCACTATGTCACGTGTGTTAGCAAAAATGTGTTTGATCTTCCAACAGCCAAGTCCATCTCGAGCACGACCACCTCCGACTTTACCCGAGAGAAATCCGGATACACAATTAGGTCACAGAGGCAGTGGTAGCAGATCTTCCATGTCAAGTCGGGTGAGATACATGTTTGGTTGGTTACTGGTTTTCTTTGCTGATTGGTTATTATGGTTGGTTAGTTGGTTGGTCGATTGGTTGCTTAATGGATGGACTAACGGAAGGACGGAGGATGCATGGATAGATGGACTGACGGACGGAGGATGGATGGATGGATGGATGTTTTGCAGCCTGGTTGGCTGATTGACTGATATGTTGTTATGAGGGTAGCTATTTATACATTATACATGTAAGTACTCATATGCATATAGGTTAATATGTTTTGTAAGTGGTGTAATTTGGCAGCGTATTTTCTTATTCTTATTCTGTATTCTGTGCTTGCTCACTCATTCTCCGTCTTTCGATTCCTCTTTCTGTTCTGTCGTACTTCTCTCATTCCCTGCCATTACTGTGAGGCCTTCTGTCCGTCATTCACTTTGCACAATGAAATTGCATATAACGGACAAATGAATGACATCATAATTTGTCGCCCCCCCCCCCTTTTCTCTTAATGAACGGCCCAAACCTCGTTTCGCTGATTTCCTGGCTCTTGTTTCGTTGTTGTTATTATTTTTTTCCCTTCTTATGCCATAAAATAATTTTGTAGAACTTCCCTGTTTAGAATTGGCCGTGGATGAATCACCGACGGCCCCACTTCTAGTGGTGTTTTAGTAATGTGTTTCTGTCTGCGCCTGACCCATTAAAACATCGAGTGTCACTTCTGTTGAGTCATAAACGTTATTTCAAATATTAACAACGTACTGTGCGGGTTTTGTTCAGTGTTTGGCAAGATCTGGATGTATTGTGATTTGGACTGTTTTCTTCTTTAATTAGTAGTGGACAGTTAATTACCATTTTATTAGTGATGTCTAGCAATTGTATCACTGTTCGAACTTTGGGAAAGTGAGAACACATTAAGCTTCTAGTGTCCAGGGTTCCATAATTATTTAAAGCATGTCACCTGGTGCCTAGTGTTCTATATTTGGAGCCCATTCCGATTGGTGGCGAATGATTTTTCATGACAAATAGTTACATTTTAAGTCATTTTAAGTTTAAGATGTTTGGTTTTGTTTCGTTTTTGAAAGGGGAGTCTGTGTCTCAACACTGCGGATTAAAATTTATTTAATGATATAAATGCAGTCAGTCAAAATGATTTTCTGAAAGACACGTTTGTCATGCCAATACGAGAACAGTTGTCCGCATGTGAACAGCAAGAGTAGGCTGAAATATGATTTTTTTAAAATTACTCCAATGTACAAATCACTGGGATATAATAGTCAGGTATTTGTATTATGTATACTAGCCGACCCGCGCAAGATAAATCATGCAGGTTCTGTGTAGGAAGCCCAGTCGTATTCTAGCCCCAGGCTACATTTAAAGCAGCATTATTTTGGATTCGATGCAATGACCAATAGAGCGTACGTAGGAATACACAGATATGACTGCGTTGACTTTCGGCCTGCAATGTGTCAATAGTGAGGTAGAGCGCAATTTCCGGTCACTCTTTTCGGTTCTATCCGATGAAAATGCGTCTCTACTTTTGCGGCTCAAAAATTTTAAAATAAATAATAGAAAAGACTGATTTTTTGTTCAAATAAATATGTCCACGTAACTCTTCGTCAAAAGTTGATGCAGTACACCAAGTTTCATAATTTTTGATGATGTAGTCGCGAAGTTTTAGCTGTTTTCAGGTTCACCCTGTAGCTCAATTATAGTAAGATTATATATTAAGTATATGTATATTATGTATATGACCATAAACTATTGAAGTAAGAAGACGAAAGGCATTCCTTAAATCTACAATGACATGACAATTTGGGGGGGGGGGGGAGTATTCCTGGCATAATCGCATAAGGACAGCTGTTTAGGTAAGGACACCACCAAAATCTTTTGTGAAACCCAGTTCAATTTCTCCAGGGATCGGCATCGTCAGACATCGCTTCACCACCGTTGAGCCCCGGGTACAGCAGCCTCGGCCACCACGACCAACATCCACAGCATCTGCAACAACAGCATGCATCACAGCCTGGACCAAAACGCTACCAAGATAACAAACCCTTTGCCTACGCCATCGGTATCAATCCTAAACAAGCGGCACATCTGCACAGCCCTGCAGTAGACGTGGAACTTAGAAAGAACGGCACTAGAGACGCTTCTCCACACAACGGTCGTGGACATACAAGATCAGATGGAAGCTCGGTCTCCAAAGACCATCAGAGAATTCTTCAGAACGACGACGCTAACTCTCAGCAGAATAACGCAATAATTTACCAGAGAATTCAAGGCAACAGATCAGCCTCAACGCCTGACGCACTGATGGCCGACAGACAAGGGTATGACCAAAGCGGGGGCTACAATGGCGGTGGAGATGGTACCGCTGATGGTATCTATGGTAAGTTTGTTCACCCGTCCAGTGGAAGCCACAACCACCGTCCATCTCTCACCTATGTCCCCCCGCCTGTCGTGCCTGCACTGCCGCCCAGCCCCGTCACACCGGAAGCAAATTCGACCAAGCACCAGCAACAACCGCAGTACCACCAGCATCACCAACATAGTCATCCGCCTATGCAACAGCATGGCCACCACACCATGCACCAGCAGCAACAACAGTACCAACAGTATGGCCATCAGCCTATGCAACAGCAGCAGCATGGTCATCATCAGCATCTGCAACATCAACAGCCCCAGCCTCATCAGCACCACCATCATCATCAACAACAACAACAACAACAACAACAACGAAAGGTACTAATTAACAACAATAACCCAGCTTCCTCTAGCATGCTGCTTGGAAACCCTACTAACCCTAACAGCAACCATAATCATCACCATCACCACCACCAACATCACCATCAGCATTATCACCAACAGCAGCAGCAACAAAAACAACAACACCAGCAGCATTGTCATCTGCATGGCCGGTCCTCCCCCTCAGCACTATCACCATCTTATCATCCCTATTTCCCAACCTCATCAGTCCCCACGGCCTCCCCCAAACTGGTGCATGCCAATAAGAAATCTAAATCTAGCCAAGACAACATTCCCCCTCCCCCCTCATTCCCAGCTCCTCCCCCTCCCGTACCGGTCCAGGATCGTTACGTATGCGCTGTGGTCAGCACGCGGTCTCCCTCCCCTCCACTCCCACCTCTGCCACCCGAACTTAACTCCTTTTCCAAACTTAGATCATCAATGAGGAGTACATCTGCACGCAAGTGTCCATCTCCCTTAGCGCAGTCCCACTCCGCGCCACATAGCCCAGTCTTGCACTCAAGTCCAGTTGCATCCCCTGTGCTTAGCCTTCACCCTCACTACCTCATCCAGGCCGAGTTCCCCACGTCTAACCATTTAGAAAATTCTCACCAGGGCAGACCCCCACCACCCCCCACCCGGACGACCTCCACACCTCAGTCACCAACAGCCCACCATCAGCATAGGGATTTGAACCCCACACCGGCAGGATTGCGGTCTCCACGATCAGGGTCCCCTGCTAGACCACCGACTTCAGCTCCACCTCATCCTCCACAGAAACAACCATCCTCGGCCACAATGGATGAGCTGTCTCAGGTCAAACTCAGAACTGTTGGTGAGTACCTTAGTAATGTAGTATATGTATTGGTATCACTTTTGTACCTTCATTCATGTCAACTTTTAACTGCCAGGGTATTTTTCACGGGCTCTCCGAGTTTTTCGTCCTTGTCCGAGAAAACTAGTGCTCGATCCTACCTATCATGGGATCAAGGACAAGAATTTTTCCCCCGAAAAAGAAAAATTCCAGCATGCCTGCACCGACTGGGGATCGAACCCAGTACCTTCGGCACGAGAGGCGAGCACCTTGCCCCTAGACCACGGCATTCCCACATACGATACCTCCCTCAGT
The DNA here is from genome assembly GCA_963931925.1 of Onchidella celtica. Taxonomy (NCBI): domain Eukaryota; kingdom Metazoa; phylum Mollusca; class Gastropoda; order Systellommatophora; family Onchidiidae; genus Onchidella; species Onchidella celtica. Next base: position 43,287,692 of record OZ007580.1, read on the forward strand.
GCATTTCCTGGAATTTAAACATTTGTGGGCCACCTTAATCACTTCTTAAACTTTGAGCTTTTTGTGAAAATTTCAAAATCAGAGTTAGTTGGATGGAAATATACAATAATGATATGTGACTTTGTTACTCACCAGATTCTCAACAGGCTACCCATGCAACCCCCACCAGCCCAAGTGAGAGTGACGTCAACTCTAATGCCATCAATGTCAAACTCCGCCCTACCCCAGGCAAATTCAGAAACATCTATGCAGAAGGTGAGTATTGTGGCTCTTTAAGCAAGGATTACCGAAAACTCTCATTCTGATTGTGACTCAAGTGGGCGATGGTGGGAGCTTCCGTGGCTGAGGAGACGCTTTGGGGGGGGGGGGGGTACACTTTGTCACAAATCCCAGACTGGGAGATGTAATAAGTTATGACAGGACAACAATCACGAACAAACAAGTTAACACTTAACAGAACAATCCATCAGACTCACACATTTATTAAACATAATTATACAGATAATAGCGCAATTACATACATTATATTATTGAAATGAACTGCCGTACAACGGCCTTATTCTCACACACACTCTCCCTCGGATCCACAATCCGGTAGTTACTCCTAAAGGCACTTCGGCCTCAGCCTCTCCCCTCAGGGTCTTAATAGCACATTAATAATTTACTGGCACCGCAGTCTCTTAACATCACCTTCCTATTGCCATACAACTTATCAGTTCACTCGCCCATCATCATGGCACTAATATAGTATCTTATTCACTCTCATATCTACGTCCCTGTCCGTGGCCTGACTGCCACGACTTTATGTGCTTCTCCTGTCCTGCACTGACAGCCTCACTTCTGGCCTATGTGTGGCCTCCGGCCCTATGCTGGCCTATCCCCTGTGCTCATCGAGGTGGCTCTTCGGCCCGTCCCCGACACCTACAAGAATAACATTACATTGGTATAATACCCTACCATTTCTATTCACTCCACCTCTCCTTACAATCCATGAAGCGTACACACACTAGTTCACCTTTCACTCATCACACATCTTACGGTAACACACTTCCATCGGAGTACACACTACTCACTCGCGCTACAAATCCATGAACTCACTTTCATCTATCGCTCATGGCGCACATTGCTATATCCAATATCAAGGACTTCCACATTCCTCACCTATACTTATTCACATCATGGTAATAGACGAATATAATATAATACATCAATCATAATAATCAATCAACGTTCTACATACCAGTCATTACTGGAAAGACTCTTCCACTAGTCTTCTCGACTGCTTCCTTTATGTCCGCCCGATGGGCTCTTATTCACAGGTCCGCTCCGTCGGGCCTTCTAACTTGCAGTGATAGTAATACCGCGCTTTCGCCTCATTCAGACCTCCCCCACTACTCACAACAGCACGCTTAACTTGCTGTCTACTGTGAGCCCTTCTTACTCTACACCCGCTCTGTAGCAATCCCCTTAATTGCACTCACTCCACTCGTGACACACTTAACGCGCAGCTCAGCGATTGACATTCCTAACTTGGAATAAAACCTTAAGAATGGAGCTCGTTCTTTAGATTTTTTTTGTTGAAATGACTAGATTCGGTAATCCTTGCCTTTCTAGGGGTGAAACGGACCAAGGCTGGCGTAGGCACCAGACTTGTGGCTGGGTGTGGGCAGTGATTAGTGTTTTAGTGTAATACATAGTAACTGGGTGGCGAGCCATCAGTTTGGTGCCTACACTTGCCTTGCTTTGTGTTTCACCCCTTATACCGCTCTTTTGTTTTTGCTGCTGCTGTTTATTGCGCTTATTGCTCGTGCTGTTGTTGTTTATTGTGATTGTTGCTAGTGTTGTTATGGTTCTTGTCGATCATTATTGTTGCTGTTGTTGTAATCATAATATGTTTAAAATGCATGTGTAGAAAGAACCCCCCCCCCCCCTTAGTTCATTGTGTCTGTCATTGAATGAATAAAGAAAACAATGAATCGGTCAACTTCCTTCATTAATGCAATGATCACTGGACTCTGGACATAACTATGTTTTCTAGTACTTGATTTCAGGCTTACCAATAATGACCTGCAAATTACTGCCAAAATATAAGGTCGGAACAAGTCCAGTTAGAGTGTAGTAAAAAAAAATTTTTCATTTTTGTGTCGCAAATCCCCACGTTGAAACAACACTAAAATGTGACAACTATACAATTCTAAGCCCAGCTGCTACCACACAGACTGTCTAAGATTTTAAAAAATATTTTGACAGAACAAATCCAGTGGTATTCACCGACTGAGATTCGATTTGGTCTATGGCCAGTCAGGATTTGAGAAATTTTTATTTTACCTGTTCTGGCATTTACTTAAATTCCTTTACCATAGGGTGAAAGACAATAATTGGCAGTTAATCCTTGAGGTGCTGGCATCACAATATGAACAAATGTTCATTTTTATTTGCTGGTTTGTTGTTTGTTTGTTTTTCACTTTTCAGTCTGATTTCTTCAGTCCAATTATATATTTAATTTGACATTCCTGGGCAGTATTACCTGTTTAAAGACTAAACAAGCAATGAGATTAATGGCTTTAATGACTGTAGAAAAAAGGTAAACATGAAAAAACAAAAGAAAATTTCCCAGAACAAAATTTTAATGACACCCACAGATTGCTGGTATGTAATTTGAGGAATACAGAAAATTTAAGGTTTGGGGTTTAATTGTGGTAATTTAGGCTGAATTTTTTATACCCCTGTCTACATTTGAACACGGGACGTACGGAAAAGTTTAAGAAAACACGTTAGTAACTATTTATCTTGTCATCATTTGGAGAATAAACTCTCTTGTTTACTAACACTGATGGGCATACTTCATTGTTTCATTATCACGTTCAGTGAACTGCGAAACTGATTCCGACGAGAGTTGTTGGAATGAAAGTGGAAAATCTAAGATGGTCGCAGCTCAACAATTGAAGTAACACAGATTTCTCCCTGAAGAAATTTTGCGGCCATCATAAATTTAGCAAACTGCGATAACCAGCCAAAAATAAAGGGGAATAATTCACAAAGCACATGTTATAAATGTGCTCTATTATTTCTAAAGTTGCGTCCCTTCAGCGAAATGATAAAGGGGAATAATTTACAACGCACTCGTTATATAAACATGCCCGATTATTTGTAAAGTTACTTCCCTTCTTCCTAAATGCAGACGAGACAACTCTTCCACCGCCACCGCCTTTAGATGATATAGACGAGTTACCTCCCCCACCACCTCCACCTGAGCTGCTAGGAGACGGCCTGGCCAGCCTCTCTTTGGAAGCAGCACCTTCCCACCCCCACACCTACCAGCCTAACCTCGCCGTGGCTCCACCCCCTCCACCACCGCCTCCCCAGCACACACACCAGCCGGCCCAGTTGTTGGCAGGTGAGGCGAATTCCTCGCAGATTCATCACCACCATCAGCAACCTCTTCAGCACCAGCAGCTACACCAACAGCAACCAGTGTCTTCCAACCCGCTACATCAGGATAGCGGCAGTAGTAGTGCCGAGCATTCGTGTGAAACTGCGGGGAACTTTAACTCTGCAATAGGTGAGTACAGAATTTAGCTTTTTGACTGTTTTTGGTGTGAGCCAAGGCTGTTCAGCTCTCCAAAGGGTGAATGGAAGGTCAATGAATTGACAATTGCCCTGTTTGTTTTTACCTGAACTAATTAACGCTGTATTCGACATTTCTGAAACTTCAAAACTGTACGAATAGTTAAGATATATATAGATAATAACCCAGATTTTGTGAGTGAGCAAACATAAGAACAATATCTCCAAGGTATGTGTTCTTTCAGACAGAGTACACATTCAATATCATTGCGTCATCTTTAAGGACAAAACACTGTTAGCCCCCTTGTCGTTTTTTGTCCTGGTTGTCTTCAAGGAGAGAACCAAGTTCATTGTTTTCTGTGAGACATAGAGGAGATATGTTTGATTTTCACTTTGGTTTGAATTTGGAATGAAAATATGTGTACATCTCTCCCATCCCGACCCCGGTTCCTCCCCCCCCCCCCCCCCCTTTCGAAATAACCGTTTTCTCTACAGGACATATATTTTTTGCTGATATGAAACACTGAGATAGAAAATTTGCGAATATTTTGGTGCGTAAAGTAAACATCACGTTCATTGCCAAAACCTCTCTTCCCTGTCACATACGTAAGTTAGATTGGATTTTGTCTGTCAGTAAGAGCAACTACGCCGATACTGGATTCTGCGGGGTTTGGATATAACGTTTACATTCAACTATAGAGTACAGTTTATAGTGTTTGATAAAAGTAACAGTGGCTGGTGCCCTTGTGGTAAAGTTATGGAATGGACCATACGTTTACTGTAATCAATATTTTCAATACGCCATGTTGTAAGACGCAGAAAGGATAAGTCTTGACTTTGCCTACATTGTGTTTGGTAACTAAAGTACTGTACATATTTAAACGAAAATTTAGCGACTAACGCTGTTCCTGTGAAATTTTGAAAGGGTTTCAAGACTGGTAATCAGTTTTGTTAGTGCATCATGTAGTAAGACGCAGAAAGGGAACGCCTCGACCTTTGAAGAAACTTCGTAGTTAGACCTGGGGCCACGTACGGAAACCTTGCGGCTGAGGGTGACGTACAGTGTATGTAGGATGACTTAATACAATAAAACCATGTTGGCGTCAGAAATGGCGGTATCATTTCTTCATTGATTCACTTGAAATTTTCAACACACTTTTCTCTCAGATTGGATATTATGATTCTTTGGAAGTTTATTATTGTCCACGAATTTGTAGTAAAAAGAAATAGCGTTGTTGTTTTTTTATGTAGTTCCCATTATCTTTGCTCTGCCATGTTTATTACCCCCGTGTCGATATGGAATTTATGATAAGCCTAACGATAATGGGGTTGAAGAGATAGTTCATGCGAAAATATAAAAGGTTGCAATTAAGCCTGAGCTAGGTGTTGAGAATGGTGTCAAGAAATGAAAGGAGGGTTCGGGGGGGGGGGGGGGTGCAAAAATTGGTGGGAACTAAATGAGAGACGGGTTTTCACCCTCAAGGGAAGTAAAAAATCCGCACTCAGTTTCAGATTCAGTACTCTCTGTCGAAACGGAGAATCTATTCAGTATTCACTCCAGTAATGATTTTAAAAAAATTCTCACCGCCAGATAAAAGCCAGTTGTGGCTCTCAGAGAAAGAAGTTTTTACAGGCCAAATGTTCACTCGCGGAAAAGGAAAGGAGTTATTTCTTACCAGTGAACACATCGCAGAAAGTGATAACGTCATGTGTTCGTGGAAAACAAAGGATCATTGAGAGAAATCAGCAACCCAAGGAAAACTCAAACCAACAACTTCCCCACCGTTTGGAGCCTCCAGTTCGAAAAAACGAAACTTCCGCGGATCAAAAGGAAGGCAACTGTAAAATTTCAGGCACATTCGAACTGTATGAGCAGCGAAATATCATAAAAACCACAGAAAAACTGTGGGGTCGCAGCAGGGCTATAAAGTATAAGCAATGTCAAAATTGGGCAAAAAGAAAAAGTTGCATATAGCGAAAAAGGCGAAAGCCGAAAATTTTATGTATTTTCTGTCTTCTCTTTAGTTTGCTTTGTATCGTTTGGGTTTTATTTCTCACGCGGGGTTTCGCTACGTAGGCCCTACAACTTTTTCTTTTTGCGCAATTTTGTATGTTAAATATCCCGCGAGTTTGTTTATTATATAGATTAAATATCTTCAGAAGGAGCCAGTGCTCACTTTCAGAATGTCTTATTACTTAAAATCTGGGAGAAGGTGAAATAAATGTACTTGGCACCCGCGGGTAGCGATGGGTAGTTGTTGTGTTTGCCGGTTTCTGGTTCAGTCACGGGTGGAATTTTAAGTGGATTTGACGCTACACCCGGTGCCAGGTACCATCTTCAGTTACCCCTGTGATTTTCCTCTTTCCTTCTTCCCCAGGGAAAAGGTGATGGTGACTCGTGTAGCGCAGTCACAGAGGAAGAGAAAAAAAAAGAAGAGATTTACGGTGTGGTTAGGGCATAAGCACTCTGAATCATTCGTGATGTAGATCGAGCCAAAATGTATTAATAGATGGAGCCAAAGTTAGTATACATATGATATGGCGACTTCGGTTATTATTCATACCATATCCATTTTCAGAAGACCTTTCAGTGTGTAGAAGAGATATAACAAATGCACAGTTTGAAGCTTGTTTAAAATGAGTTGTTTCACAGTTCCGATTTATTCAAACTTCTTATCATAGTGCAAAAGCTGCAAACGTTTAGCGCCGAATTTCTCAGTTGTGCAGAAAGTGGAACAGGAACAAACAAGAACTAAGTCGGTGACATAGGGCTGGAATCGTCATACAGATTGAGCCAAATTAGATAAATGAACATGTTTTCTAAGTGAACAGGTCAATAAACTTTTATGTCTATTATAAGAGGGGTTGTCGTATGCCCAAAAAAAATATCCATTATTATATTAGCACTAATAATTTGGCTCAGTCTTCATGGTGTTACGTTTTAAATTGTTTTGGCTCAATCTACAAACTTTGCAAGATTCCTCTGAAAAAAATTGCACCATTTCACGCTGTTTTACGATTCATGTCAGTCGTGGAATATAACCTGCTGCACACTTTCACTTGTCTTATTAACTTCTGTAATTAAACGAAGGTTCATGGCTTATTCCATCTCTCTCTCTCTCTCTCTCTCTCTCTCTCTCTCTCTCTCTCTCTCTCTCTCTCTCTCTCTCTCTCTCTCTCTCTCTCTCTCTCTCTCTCTCTCTCTCTCTTGCCCCCCCCCTTTTTTTTTGCAGTACCATGCCCCCCTCCCCCCCCCCCCCCCACTTTGCCCAAGTTTACATTTATAACGTTAACCTGTTGTCACCTTGGCATAAATAAACCCAACTGGAAGCGCTCACTCAAAATAATTAGCCCAGGGAAGCTAAGAAATGGGTAGTTAGATCTTTAAATAAAGGGGTATGTCATGGCTTAGGAATGATGGGGGAGGAAGGAGAACTCATGAGGCTTAGGTCTACGAAACAAAAGGAGAGTCTGAATGAGTGAAAATGAATGAATGAACGAATGGATGAGGACGGAATAAATAGATGGGGACGGGGGGTTATAGAAGATGGAGGGAAGCTGATAAGCTAAGTAGAAAAAAGTGAAATAGAGGGAGAGACGGGAAGTGAATATAAGAGTGATGAAGGAAACACAGAAGTAAAGGCAGGATATAATTATAAAGAGGAGATGAATGCAAATTTGAATGGAGGAATAAAAATTAATCATCAGGAAATTTGTTGTCCGGTGTTCATGCATGTTCTCGGAGTTAGCGATTGAAGAAATGATTGGAAACAGTGAAAGAACTCTCGTGTTTTTTCGAAACCACTTACATTAAGAGGTGGTCAGTGTAAAATAACAGAGAGAAAAGAGAGGGAACTCATCAGAGAGAAGGTGGAGACCAGCCCATCGGAAAACCATGACGTTTTCCTCTTTTCTCTGCATGGTTTTGGCGAGCAGTTTATTGAGCTACTGAAAGGAGAGTTAAAACGTGGCACCCTCTTCCTCCTCTCCCTGCCCCCCCCCCCTTTCTCTCTCCTCCACGAGAGAGGTTTGTGGTTTCGAAAAAACACGAGAAGTTGAAGTAGCGATCTCTCCCTTTTTTTGTAATGTTGCACTTTGCACCACATTTTCATTTTGTGCCGAGTGCTACTGCGACTTCTCTCTCTCTCTCTCTCTCTCTCTCTCTCTCTCTCTCTCTCTCCCTCCCTTTCTCTCTCCCTCCCTCCCTCCCTCTCTCTCTCCCTCTCCCTCTCTTTCTCTCCCTCTCCCTCTCTTTCTCTCTCCCTCTCTCTCTCTCTCCCTCTCTCTCTCCCGCCCTCTCCCTCTCTCTCCCTTCCCTTTCTCTCTCTCTCCCTCCCTCTCTCTGTGTCACACACACACACACACACACTCTTTACTTTGAGAAAGAAAAGCACCCGGATGTGAAAGAAGAAGAGGGTGAACAGATATAGAAAAAACACGCAGGATGCCGGGAGAAAAAATATCACCGGCGAAGAACTTGGGCTTAGAAACGTTTTCCAACAGGAGGAAAACCGACGTCCTCTCTACTGCACTGTCTAGATCTCACGTGGCGGATCCGGTCTATGCAGGTTTTTACCTCGGTCTGTTTCAGTTACTCACCCTCTGCTTCAGCTTCGCACCTGTGCTTCTGAAATCTGTGTCTTCTTCTTCCTGCTTCACCAACTTATCCCTCCCCCATAATAATAATTATGTCGGCTTCGTTGTGGTGTGCAATTTGTTCAGAAACTGAAGGTTGGGTGGGTCCAATTCTGTGATGTTTACACAGGGGATTGGGTGGGTGGGTGAGGGGTGGGGGTGGGGGAGATAGGAGGAGAGTAGGGGAGATCGAGATTGAATTTTTTGGTTGCTTACGGTGTGTCCAATTGAGAATGCTTTGCTGCACCGTACGCGGTTCATTGATAAGAATTATCGTTAAAATTTGGAGGATACGATGTAGTCAACAGTTGAAGAGTCCACTGGAAAAATGGGTTAAATCACAATGTAGAAATTCTGGGCTGTTGGCCCCACGCCGGGGCGAATATTCCAGTGTACAATCTACTTCAGTATCTTTGTCAGAAATGGGCCCAGTCCATTAAAATTGTCATCTAAAAATAACATAGTCTATGAAAGAAAGAGCTCAGTCAAAGTGAAAACGCAGTTTGCCCTGAACATGAAATCTGTGACAGCTAGTTTTTCCATTGGGCTCTTCAGTTATTTTGGACTTTGTACAAAAATGAAAAATGTGTGTCCAATGAACTGGAAATGTCCCACAAGAAGGAAGACAGAAGGAAAGAGAAGTAACGGGAGAATTAATTGGTGTAGCGGAACGTGCAAGATTTGGGAAAGGTGAAGGTGAGAAATGTCTGGATCTGCGAAAACAGACAGATGGATTGATTGGTAGGTGAGTAGGTAGCCTGTGAATGGTTCAGACAAGCGAAATCGTGGTTGGATTGATGAGGTAGTTGGTTAGTTGATCGGTTGGTGGGTGGGTGGGTGGCTTGGATGGTTGGTTGGTTAATGTGTGTGTGTGGATGGGGGTGGTTTGCTTACGTGCATTGTCAGTCAATCGCGTGGTCGTGAAGCTGCCAAACTGAGAAAGAAAAAAGTGGGGCATTGCTACATACAACTTTTTCTTTTTGCCACATTAATGTCCTGTCTAGAACTCAGTGTTTCAGATATTTAAACCACTCCTCTTGGCACCCCTTGTTCAGGACACCGGAGACAACACCCTCGAACCATGTTATTCCTCCCGGTGTAGCTACTACAGACTAGACTCCCTCATGACTAATGACTTGCGCGTGTATAGGTGGGTGAGAGCAGAGACTGTCTCTGGTGAGAGCTTGTAAGCGGCATCTCCGTGCTGGTGTAGGGACGTGTAATCTGGGTATCCAGACTGACACATTTAAAACCCCGTGTTCCCGCTGTATCCACCCTTTCCTACACAACCCCGCACCTGTTTATCCAAGAAACATTACAAAAACCACAGAAAATCCGTGGGGTTGTAGCAAAGCTTGAAGAAAAGTCAAAATATGCTAAAAAGAAAAAGTTTTAGATAGCGAAGTCCGGCGTATGAAAATTGAAATAATACCAAAGCGATACAATAAAACGCAGAGGAAAAGGGAAGACAAATCAAGCTGTTGGTGTTTAAACTTTCACCAGGGGAAAAAAAAAAAAGAAGAGAGATAACAGGTTGGGAAAAGGAACCAATAAATTAATTAAACAATTTTTAAAGATGTAGGATGTTTTATCAATACGAACATTTACGGTCGAGTCTTGATTTGCTTTTTGGGAGCGCAGCACGGCCGTCAGTAAGGGGTTTCGAAGTTGACACATAGGTTGTTTTTTTTCTTTTTGTCACATTTTGACCCGGTTATCCAAGAAATGTTTGGGTTTGGAGAAAATACATCGACGGGATAACGATTACATTGTGCCAAGAAGGAGCAAGACCATAGACAGAATATAATACTAGGAAGATAGGACAGGAGAAGACCCTACCCCGCGCTCCCCCCCCCCCCCACACACACACACCAACCACCCGCCACCGCAGTATAACAAGACATGATGAGAATATAAACCTGACACTCATCTCTTTCCTTCCATATGCGTCTGTTTATACTTATCGTAGCATGCATTAGCCAAGGACATATGCAGTCTCACCTTGCTCACCACTTATCCGACAGAAATTGCATGACCCGGGGCTCTTCTCGTATCGCTTTTCGCATTTCTATTTCCGTAGTACTTTTTTTTTTCCTTCATCTTTTTTGACATATATTTCCTTTTTTATACACATGCTTTTTTTTTTTTTAAACGCTTTTGCTGCCAAGCCCAAGCGTCCTTCCTTCCTTTAGACTACCAGAATAATGGATTCCCGGGCAGAAAGTAGTATAAAATTAGGAATGCAAAACATGTCGGAACAATGTCGGCTGATATCGGCCTCGCAGCAGTTTTAGCATGAAACGGTAGGGCCGATATAATATCACCCGTGCGGCAGTTTTCTGCAACATATGATGGCAGCAAGAAGATTTGACAGCCTTTTCTCATGCATTATTCGCATCTTCAATGGTTTGCCGATTAGAGTTAAGAGTTCTCACCATTGGACCGTGCAGGTCTCAAGATGGGTGTTATGGAGCAAAACCTAAATTCATCAGCTTCCTTCTGAAATACCTCTTCAAGTTTAGAATTGGAGCCTTGACTCTATCCAGACTCCAAGGTAATTTCCCGAGTAAGTGGTCCTTAAACATGCAGATACACTTAATTAAAGTCCCAAATTTGGGACACAAACACACTTTCAAATACTGAGTATCCGTTTTGATCAACGAGTGTACTCCTTTATCTATCTGTCTATCTATCTATCTATCTATCTATCTATCTATCTATCTATCTATCTATCTATCTATCTATCTATCTGTCTGTCTGTCTGTCTGTCTGTCTGTCTGTCTGTCTGTCTGTCTGTCTGTCTGTCTGTCTGTCTGTCTGTCTGTCTGTCTGTCTGTCTGTCTGTCTGTTTGTCTGTCTGTCTGTCTGTCTCTCCTTTCTCTCTCTCTCTCTCTGGTCTGTCCATGTCTATCTGTCTGTCCGTCCATCCATCTATCTACCTATCTATCTATCTATCTATCTATCTATCTATCTATCTATCTATCTGTCTGTCTGTCTGTCTGTCTGTCTGTCTGTCTGTCTGTCTGTCTGTCTGTCTGTCTATCTATCTATCTATCTGTTTGTCCGTCCGTCCGTATGTCGACCTGTCATTGTGTGTCTATCTAGGTGCATGTCTGCTTAATTGTCTGTTCATCCATCTGTCTGTCTACATATCTATCACATCTATCCTTACGTCTGGCTGTCGTGCCTCCTCAGCTTGTATATTGTTATCGCTCTATGAATTACTCAAAACAGTGAGATGCCTACACATCGACAGTTTGTAACAACAAATGTAAACACTGAATAGCCAAAGCACCCCACGGATGTTTCTCATTAAACTGCCAGGATGAAAATGTTCACAAATTCTATTCAGATGTTTATTCTTTCACATAAACAAGCGCACGGAATGATGATGCAGGCAGTTATCCTATCCGCTTTAAAACTCGTCTTTATTTTGTCAATGGAGGTCGCATATCCACTGTTTGCATGCGTATATTATTCGTACACACATTCGTCTTGGGGTGTGCAATCAAGGAGTTGGCCCCGGCCCTGATGGGGCATCGCCAACCCTTTGCACGCCACTGAATCCAGGACTTGTTCTACCATACAGATATGGCCAAGAAACAAGTACATAATTTTCCATTAAATTTCAGCGATACTGTGAGAACTTCAAAGGACGTCGATAAAGTTATGAAATGAATGAACAAAGATTCCGCGAAGACGGTCCACACTATATCGACCTCGTTTATCATTTCCATCAGCGCTGCTGGCTTTTCTGTTTAGCCGGAGGCCAAGGGGTCAAAGGTGACTGAAGTATATACAATTCAGTTAGATGTTTACATTTGAACGTTATTCTCTGATGTTCCTTCTCCTACATGCCGGATGCTGATCTAGTGCGTGTGTGTAGAGATGTTTTGTATCTCGGGGAATTTGTGTATGCCTATGTGGATTTCAGTTCTTCTTTGTTATCTATCTATCTATCTATCTATCTATCTATCTATCTATCTATCTATCTATCTATCTATCTATCTATCTATCTATCTATCTATCTATCTATCTATCTATCTATCTATCTATCTATCTATCTATCTATCTAATATTATATAATAGTTTTAATAATTGGAAGTTTGGGAAATGTTCACAGAAGATTTATTACTGGGCTGAAGAAACTAAACATTAACAATTCAGAAAGTACAATCTGTATTGTATTCACATGGAAATAAAGAATTTTTATCTATCTATCTATCTGTCTGTCTGTCTGTCTGTCTGTCTGTCTGTCTGTCTGTCTGTCTGTCTGTCTGTATGTATGTATGTCTATCTGTCTATATATCTCTCTATTTCTATTTGTCTGCCTGTCCGTCTGTCTGTCTGCCTATCTACATACATCCTCGGTCAGCCAATCAGCCATTTATTTATCTTCTCTTCTACAATCTCTCGCTTTCTCTCTCCTCCCCACCCCCTCTCTTATACATAAATTGGAGGTATAGCGTCGACCGTCATTAAACATGCTTAGGCTGTCTTTACTTATAGATTATGTCCGAGAGACGTTTCCGATATGCACGATTTTGTGTAGACAAAACAGGCCAAAAGGCTGTGTATTCTTCAGGGAATGGCTGAGACGTTCAGGTATTCGCGTCGAGCAAAATACACATACCACTAGTATGTCTTCACAGTGTTGAGAAAGATGTGCATAGCCATTGGAAGATGAGGAGGGAGCGAGAGAAAAATTAGAACTGACCAAAAACATCTTCGTGTAGTTAGTGCAGTGCTAGCAGTAGTAGTAGCAATAGTAGTAGTATTATGCAAGAAAATCGGAAGGAAAGTTTTGGACAAATAAAGGAGAGCAAACGCAGAGACGAGGGAGAAAAGCAAGTAATGAGTAAAGAAAGAAAGTAAAGATCGAAGTTGCTGAAGATCGCGCTGAGTAATCACGCCGAAATGTCATAATTAATTATAATAACTGTTCCAAGTTTCCTCCCACTCTCAGACGATCTTGCGTCACCGGCTCAAAATACAAGCAAAACCGCTCCCTACAAGACTCCAGAATTAGCTTCGCATAGATTTACATAACCTCTGCAGAATGTACCAGTTGACGTTCAACATTTAAACCCTCGGCTCATTTCCCTCCGATAGTTTCCACTCGCGGTCTGTATCATTCAAATATTGCTCTCCCCTGAGCTTAAGAAGGCTCGGAGTTCTCCTCCTCCTGAAATCAAGAACAAGAACTTCAGGTTCTGTAGGTCTGATTTAGATAACTTTAGATTACCTTTACCTCCCTTTGCAACTTGGGCTTAGGTGTTTCAGGAGAAGCGCCATTGCGATATCAAGTTTCAGTGATATCCAAGTGTACCAAAGCCATACGTTCAAGATGAGTAGAAAGCAAAAAATGACTTTGAAACAAAATTTGGCCTCACTGATGAAGCTGCCTGACTCACCTGTCACTGTACAACCAGGTACACTACTCAGGAGGATAATTATTTTGGGTGTGCATGATTTAGCTAAAAGTTTTGTTTCGAGTATTTTTCAAAATATTTAAAAGAGCCATTTTATTGAGATTTGAAGACGGAAGTTGTGTGCCCCGAATTAGTATTGTGCGTGCGCTGAAATGCTTGCGAGTGTTCAGATATAAGGTGACTTTGATTAGGCAAGTGTTTTATTCGTCCTTTTGGGTTTTGCATGATATCTCATCAAGATAAGTGTATGGTAGATATTTAAATAGATACAGCGAGGGAGATAATTAAAGAGGCTCCTTACCTTCTAAGTGAACATGCCCAACCTAAAATGATCAGCCGTGTAGAATATTGTGTACACACTGTATTTTCCTGAAAATGGCATGGATGCATTGCAGAGCCGGTATTATCATGTTTCAAAACTTAGACTGATTAATTATGGCCATGAAGGAAAAGGATGGTCCAACTTCTTTGAGAAGGTTCAGGTCGAAAGTTTGAAAGGATTTGGGTTTAGATTGTAAACCAAACGAAGTAACTAGTCCAAATGGTTTCGGGTGAAGTTGGACCTTTTATTCCATTGAAAAATTGGAAGGTTTTGTACACACTCCTAAGGTTATCTCAGTTTTCAACAAAATGTGGAAGTACACGACTATTTTATTCATGGACACAGTCGTCAGTTGTGTTGTTGTTGATTGTCATGATGTTTAGCAAGTTCGAATAGCTCGAAAGTCCAAAACAGCCACAGTTTGATTTTGGAACAATTGCAATCGAATCAAAACGCAACTGAAAAAAGTCTAATTTGGTTGAACGACTTCAACTCATTTAAATGTTTAGATTTTGAGTATTCCAACTGGCTAATTTACTATCTTAGATTGTCTTAAGACTTTCAAGCCCTTGGTTCGGTTCTCAAACCTACTTTCCCGATCCCCCCTACACAATCCAACCTCACCCTCACGTAGAGACAGCTGACAGCAGCTATAAATAAACTTGTTTTCAAACAAATGCGACTGAAGGTTCTTGCCATTTCATTCAGGGCAGAGTGGAAACACTGAGGCCTAGCTACACACCGGCTCTGGAATGCACGCTTTCACAAAGTACGTGTAGACGGCGCTCACCTATGTTTTCTTACGGCACATCAAACAACCGCGTATATTCTAGATCACGTCATGCCATTACATACGTGTTTATGTCGTATTCGCGTAACGAACTTGCTATTTTTAGATTACATCCAAAAGCCAAACTGGATCCCATCCGATGGCGAGAAGATTGGGCACTGGAACCATTTGGCTCTCACTTAGAGCTATGTGTTGTTTAGGCAGGTAAAAACCGCTGTGTGGAATCGCAGAAAACGAAAGGGGAGGTAAGACCAACGAGAAAGGGGGAGAAGCCGGTGTGCTAGATGGATGAGACATCAGATTATGTAGATCTATAGGGAGACTTAAGACTTGGAACTTCAGGGTGGTTTTGACATTGGGACATTGGCACTTTGGGCTAAATTTATCACAATTTTGCACTCAGTACTGTGAAGGGAAGACGATTCAGCATTAAGACAAAATTCGATAACATACCGTGGTGATGTTAATATTAATACTACGGGCAGTAGTTGCAGCAAATGTGTTGGTCGAGCCGTCCTGTGGCGTTGGTGAATGAACAGATAGGCGGACAGAACGACGGAGGAATGGATGGATGGGTTGGTTGGTGAGTGAATGGATGGAGACTTTGTGAATGTGCTGTCAAACAAACACATAGAAGAGAGGCCCCACATACAGCAGAAGGAAGGGGGGAAGGGGGTGGACATTCGAGTCCCTTTATGTTGCAGATGGAATGTAGAAGAAAAAGAGAAATAAAGGAAAGTCTAGGAAAGATCCTGTTCTACTTTTTGCCTGACCTGTTTCCCTTTTTACCTCGAGCAGCACGTACACATCAAGTTGGATTGCTGAGATTTTGAGCGTACGTGTAGGCTACAACTTTGTGTTCTTGTTTACCTCTGTTCTTGGCGTAGAACTAGACCATGTTCTACTTTTATCTTGTGTTGCTATGGAACTGAGTTTACTAGGTCAGAACGGTTATTGCCCTGCTATGTTGTACTGGTTTTGTTTTTCACATCTTTTGTAAGAAACCAATTCGTCGGGTATTTGCCATATTATTGTATGTGCATTTTTGCCTTTTTCCGAGAAAATGAGGATTGAACTTTGGTCGGCAAAAGGGCTAAAACTCATAAAACATTACGTCACAAACACATATCTCGAAAAGTTTTTAACTGATTGGAATGACACTTATTAATAATGAAATTAGGAATGAGAGAAGCACTTTCATGAAAGAACCTCAAAATCGGCAAAATGTTGCTGACAACAATTATTATGGAAAATACGCCTCGAATTATGTTTTGTTTCCACGCTTTTCCATTTGGACCTCACTGCAAGGGATATTTAATATCTAGCATGTCATCCATTTTTATCTGTTATGTAAAATAATAGCCGCGGTCTTCGCTTGAAGCATCCAAGCATCCAGGTGTGGGTGGTAACTATTTGTGGCTATACGGAGAAAATGATTGTATCTGTTGCATTCTACAAAATGCTCATTCAGCTTCTATTAATAGTCAGGCAGGTTTGGATGTGAATCAAAGTGCAGAATTGCCGCATTAGCACTGAAACAGACCAAAGCTGGTGGTTCGGGGCGGCGGCGTGGGCAATACCTATTGTGTTAGTGTGAAGCAGAGTTTATGGGCGGCGAGCCATCGGTCTGGCCTACACCAGCTTTAGTCTGTTCCACCCCTTAACCTGTGGGATAAGATTTTATAGAAAGATATTCAGCGGGGTACGAACTGATGCCGATACATCATTAGATGAAGCTGATGGCATAAGAAAAGCAAGAGATTAGTGTTATTTAGAGCCTTTTGTATTGCACACAATAGCGTACCAAAAAGTTACGAATCGGAGCTGATCCAGTTGTACATAAAGGCTTACAGAATGTAACTGATTATGACGTATCGCGTTGCACAGAACAGCTAATAAACAGCCACAGATTGCAAAATATTATGTTTTACATAACAACTTACGGAAAATAACAGATTGCTTATTCCTTTTCCTTTGCATGTTATCGTTTCTGTATTATTTCTTACAACTTTTTTTTTTCTGTTTGCCATATTTTGACTACGTATATTCCATTGTACGAAGGGACAGACAGTGATTCTGTGAGACCTATGGTAAGTGTGTGTGCTCTAAATCTTTAAAGTTGCCTGCATCAGGCGAAGGTTTGGCTATCAAATTATTGTAAATTTGCGGCTTTTTTTCAGTTGTGACATAAAGTAGTGTCATAGTGGATGTGTTGTGTGTTTGATACAATGGCATTTTAATATAGCGGTTCCTTTGCTGTCAAGACTATTATTATTACATGTTTCAGTTGATTTGGTTAGTTTCATTTCGCTTCATAAAGGTTGCCCTACTCATTTTTTTTTTTTTTTAACCTGAGAGTTCTAATATGATAAATTTGCAAATTTATGACAATATGCCTATCGACTCCCGGCACAAGATATTTTTTATAATAATCAAAGGTGATTGAATCACATTAAGGCATTATGTCTCAATAAATACTTGATCTGATCTCCCGATGTGCCTGAAAGATGTTTTGAAAAACTGTACACATATTGACATGACCTCACAGAATTTGCGCTTGTCAGATGTTTAAGTTACTTTTACATAAGACAGTGGCAGAGCATTGCACTACATCTTCGAGTTTGGTAACTTAAATGAATGGTATGTAGTCCCCTTAGAGTGACAAGGTTCTATCTCAATTTTTTGGCTGAATATAGGTAGAATGCGCATGACGTCACAGAGTTTTTGTTTTGTACTTCCGCCAAACAAGATGGCGGGTGGATCAGCTGATGAGTGTAACTTCGAGATGTGTCTAAGCAGTTAAAATGCCTGCTGGTTGCATTGCAGTTGACTGTTATGACAGGGGTAGAAAGGATGGGTCCAAACTGGTCCGATTCCCTACCATCCGTGTAAACAAGAGAAAGGAAGTGAAAGAATTGACCGAACGTCTCCCATGTGCGTATACACACGTGTCATTGTTTACAGTAGTGAACTCGCCGCCGATTGGTTCGCGACGCCTGAAGTGGGTCCGGACAGACAAGATGGTGGATATGCGCATTCTACCTGTACACTACTTCTATGGGCTTTCTCCAGGGTGTCTCAAAGTATCAAGCGGATTCAGTGTGTAATTTGTAAGAATTACTTAAGACAAACAGTCGTATAATCACAAACTATGAGCACATGAAACTGCAATCATCAATTTCTCAAAAGTTGATGAAAGTGAGTTAAAATTTTGTCATTCTAAGGGGACAATATACCATTGGGAAAAATACAGTAAGTTTGCACTCGCTGGCTTTCCATGGGCCCAGGTCATACCTGTTTTATCTTGACCATCCAAGCCTGCAAGTGAAATGCACGGCAGAGGCAAGTAGTTTGTTACCCGGCAATCTGATCATCTCCTGGCATTCGCTACTTGATAGGGGAGCTTGGAGACGTTTTCTTTTTGCGCTGGCAAAACCAAGTGGCTGATTGTGTGAGCTACAGTGTTGGATGCTGGAACGGTTCCAGAAAGAAAAGACTTGCACAAAAGTGCATTGTCTGTGGACACAAGACACATTATTGTGTCTGGGTTGTTTTGCTTGGAAATTCAATGGTTTGTGATCAAACACTTTCACAAAACCAAAGGATGTATGTATCCTTTTGGGCCGTGTGTGAATATATAGAAGTCTCTTTGAAACAGTGTAAGGGTTCACAAAATTAATGCAAAAATCGTCGGATACCGGTATTTTCCATTTTGTTCTATGTCCATTTTTGGCTTATCGAGAAAATGAGGATAGAAAATTTGAAAAGTTGTGTAAAACGGGGACCAGCCTCATGAAACATTACGTCACAAACACATCTCGAAAAGTGTTTAACCGATTGGAATGACACTTGTACATGATGAAATTGGGAGTGAGAGAACCACTTTCATGACAAAAACCTCTAAATCAGTAAAACATCGCATACAGCAATTTGGCAAATACTCTTCGAAATGCTGTTGCAAATGCTCCTCGAAATACATCAGAAGAGTAGGCATTGGGGGAGAGTAAGGCCCTACTGTCTGTCTTTCACCTGTAAACAATAGGACTGTTATCCCCTGGTATGTCTTGGTGATTGCATGATCAGTGTGGCAAATGAAGGACAGCCTTAACAACCGGAGATTTATAACAGGTGTTTTGTGATCAGATTTTTGTTTTCTCTTTGCATGTTTGCTTATTTCCAGTCGGTCTTTATTTTGGTCTTTATTTCGGAAATTGAGATCATTTTATCTCTTGTTTTCAGACAAGAGTGGTCGCTCTTGAATGCTGTGAAACCTTTTTGTGTTTTGGCTGCTGAAGTTGTTTATGCCATTTTTTAAAATATATATTTTGCCTTGTTTACCTTGCTGGTGAAAATAGGATCGTGCTCAGTGTCTGCCAACTGTGGATCTTATTGAAGGAAATACGGTATTATATAAATTACGTATTTCACAGTGGTGCACACGACTTTCTCTCTCTCTCTCTCTCTCTCTCTCTCTCTCTCTCCCTCTCTCTCTCTCTCTCTCTCTCTCTCTCTATCTCTATCTATCTATCTTCTCTCTGTCTCTGTCTCTCTCTCCCGCTCTCTCTCTTTCTGTGTCTGTGTGTGTCTCTCTCTCTGTCTTTCTCTCTCTCTCTTTCTTTCTCTGTCCGTCTCTCCCTCTCTCTGTCCGCCTCTTTCTTTCCCCGACCGTCTCTCTCTCTTTCTTTCTCTGTCCGTCTCTCTCTCTTTCCTTCTCTGGACGTCTCTCCCTTTTTCTCTCTCTCTCTCTCTTACTCCAAAGATACACAAATTTGATTGACCCTTTTATTGAATTGATGGTTGGATGAATGGATGGACGGACGGACGGATGGATGGATATCTCATATCCTTTGTTCTTAGTGTCCATCGCCCGCGTTAAGACCAAACAGATGTTTGAAAGAACAAGCGATGAAGTAGAACTGTCAAGACGCAACGCGGAATATGGAATCGGCTATTTGAACGACCCATGTATACCATAGGCCTAGTAGTCCCAGTGAGCTATGGCATTGGATGCTGAAAAAGTGGAGAAAGTCACCCCCACTATCATCATCGTCATCATCATCGCCATGATCGTTACCACTTTTATATTTCTCTGCCTGCCTCTCCGCTCCCTTTTGAATTTTTTCTTCTACACGTATGAATGCGAGTCGGTCTTAAAACCAACTTGACCTTTCTTGCTGTTTGCGGAAGTTCTTTTCCTGCTCACCTGCCCCCGGGCATAGTCTGCATAGATGTATTAAATAAGTGTCAGGGGATGGGAACGACAGAATGAGCGAATGACTAAATCTGAAACAGGCTTACGGGTGGGGCGAAACAGTATTCTCATTCCTCTGCATTGTTTATGTATCGTGTTTGAATTTTTTACTTTCGTGCAATGTCAGAACAGTGTTTTCTGTAATGGTTTTCAAGCCAGGCATAAAATTCGAACCTGGCCAGAATTAAGTGTTGAAAACAGTGAAAGGATAAGTCATGAATCAGGATTTAGTTGGGTCTGGTATTTATAATATTAATGTTCTCTCTCTCTCTCTCTCTCTCTCTCTCTCTCTCTCTCTCTCTCTCTCTCTCTCTCTCTCTCTCTCTCTCTCTCTCTCTCTCTCTCTCTCTCTCTCTCTCTCTCTCTCAAGCAAATTCACTGTGAAGGGGACGAGGGAGTGTGAAGGGAATGGGCAAGATGTCTGTCTCCCTCTCTCATTCTGTCCTCGCTCACTCTGCCTTTCCCCCTCCCTCTTTCCCTCCCTCCCCCTCGCACTCTCCCTGTCCTTCCCTCATACCCCCCCCCCACCCCTGTCTCTACACAAGCAAATTTGCAGTGAAAGAGGGCGGGGTGTGAGGGGGGATGGGCAAGATGAAAAGGGAGATAACAAAAAAAAAATGAAGGAGCAGACTTTGGGAAATCCACATAACATTTTGCTCTTCTGAAGTTGAACGTTCTTGATTTCAGGGCTAGTATGTTGTTGTTTGCACAGCTCTCGTTTTCTCGAGGATATGACATGACTGCATTTAATTTGAAAGTTTGACCGGGAAAAAGTGGAAACAGATCTATCTCTTCGCTGTTCCTTTTTCACATAATGCACTTTATACAGACGTAGATATTATCCTTTACGTTTGTAAATTTTGTCCAGACAATTATTAGAATGCCTGTCAAACTGATCAGGAATTATTATAACTTGTGCGGAAACATTCCTGAATTTTGTCCACATATTATTATAGGGGAGATAATCGCATCTGCATGCATTCCTGTTACGTCCCCGTCTAGTGTCTTTTTAACATTTGTTTTTTGTTAAGCGCACACATGTGGAGCTGTAGAGATGTGTGTGCTTGCGTGTGTGTGTGCAATGTTGTGTAAACTAAATATTGTGCAGATCTTTGCATATGTCAGTGGATGCAAACCTGCTTGTCCTCAGAGGCGGCGGCTGCATAACACACAATGTCATGTATGTCAGTCGTGGAGAGGAATGTGGATTCTTAGAGATGGGATGGTTGGGTGGGTGGGTGGATAGACAGATGGATGAGTAGTTGGATTGGTGAATTGGGTGAGTAGGCGAACTGATGGGTGGATGGGTAGGAATGTGAGTGGATGAATGAGTGGAGGGTGCAAGGAGGGATGGATGGATGAATGAGTGAGTGGATGGGTGATTGGATGAGTAGATGGTTGGGTGGATGAGTGTCTGGGTGGGTGGGTGGACGGATTGGTGAGTGGATGGATGGTTGGGTGGATGGATGGATGGTAGATGATTGTGGGTGAATGGGTGGATTGGTAAGCAGGTGGATGGACGGGTGGATGAACTGACAGAAGATTAAACAGTATTCCCATGTAGGACCAAAGTTTTTACAATTGCGTTTCACAGAATTCACGAATGCCACAGTTTTGTTACACTCACACTCACCTCCCCTCTTCCCCAAACCAGTGTGCTTGCAAAATTCTTTCTACTGCCATTTTGCCAGTTGGCAAAGAAAACACACAGTTACCCTTCCCCCACTCGTCTTCTGCCACTACCCACACCTCTAACCCCATTCTTATTTGTTTCTATTGCCGTTTTACCTCGGGCCCAGATTGACCTGGATTCCGTGCTCAAGAACAGCCATTGACTTCAGCTGTGGAGGTCACATCAAATTTTCTCACCACATTGTTCATTTGTCAACAATTCTTTCACTTTATTTCCATCCCAACATTTGTACTTTGCCGTATTCTTCAATTAGCTGACATCAGCTTTAAAAAAAATGTTAATTGGAAGGCATCAGCTGATGCAGCAAGTTTCAAGATTTGGCTCCTGACAACAGCATTGACTTGGTCACTCACACTGTCTTCTTTGGCGGTGCTAAACTACAGGTCACGAGCCTTATCCCACTAGGTTCTTCTGGTTTCTTCCCCCCCCCCCCCCTCAGCCCCAAGTCCTCAATTACAGCGAGAGAGAGAGGTGGCATCAAGTAATGTTCTCATATCCTACCCCAAAAAAATATGAAACATTTAACCAAAACCACTCCATGTGTAGCGGACATGAATGCTTCCTCACCGCTTACTTTCTTGATTTTCTTTGTTCAACTTTTCGTTCATTCTTTTGGCATCGCTGTCAAGTTACTAGCTCTAGCATATGTCTCACTTCAAATGTCGCCAACTCGCCGGCTGGCACCCCCGAATTACTGTCTGTATTTATTATGCCAAAACACACCAGGTGCTGCTTTCTTCCTTGTCGGAATGCCACTTTGTAATATTGTCACTGAAGTGTGTAAGTCTGGGGTGGGGAGTTTTGTCAGATGTTGGCACTGTAGGATGATACTAGCGTGTGCTTTGCTTGTTTTTCTTTTTCTGTCTGTCTTGTCACAAATCCCAGACTGGGAGATGTAATAAGTTATGACAGGACAACAATCACGAACAAACAAGTTAACACTTAACAGAACAATCCCTCAGACTCACACATTTATTAAACATAATTATACAGATAATAGCGCAATTACATACATTATATTATTGAAATCAACTGCCATACAACGGCCTTATTCTCACACACACTTTCCCTCGGATCCACAATCCGGTAGTTACTCCTAAAGGCACTTCGGCCTCAGCCTCCCCCCTCAGGGTCTTAATAGCACATTAGTAATTCACTGGCACCGCAGTCTCTCAATATCACCTTCCTATTGTCATACACCTTAGCACTCCCCTAGCACCTCAGCAGGGCAATAACACATTATCATTTCAATAGACATTATCATTTCACCAGTACATTATTAGTTCACTAGCCCCTCAACATGGCAATAGTGCATTATCACATTCACGCTCATATCTACGTCCCTGTCCGTGGCCTGACTGCCACGACTTTATGTGCCTCTACTGTCCTGCACTGACAGCCTCACTTCTGGCCTATGTGTGGCCTCCGGCCCTATGCTGGCCTATCCCCTGTGCTCATCGAGGTGGCTCTGCGGCCCGTCCTCGACACCTACAAGAATAACATTACATTGGTATAATACCCTACCATTTCTATTCACTCCACCTCTCCTTACAATCCATGAAGCGTACACACACTAGTTCACCTTTCACTCACCACACATCTTACGGTAACACACCTCCATCGGAGTACACACTACTCACTCGCGCTACAAATCCATGAACTCACTTTCATCTATCGCTCATGGCGCACATTGCTATATCCAATACCAAGGACTTCCACATTCCTCACATATACTTATTTACATCATGGTAATAGACGAATATAATATAATACATCAATCATAATAATTAATCAACGTTCTACGTACCAGTCATTACTGGAAAGACTCTCTCACTAGTCTTCTCGACTGCTCCCCTTATGTCCGCCCGATGGGCTCTTATTCACAGGTCCGTTCCGTAGGACCTTCTAACTTGCAGTGATAGTAATACAGCGCTTTCGCCTCATTCAGACCCCCCACCACTCACAACAGCACGCTTAACTTACTTGTCCACCGTGAGCCCTTCTTACTCTACACCCGCTCTGTAGCAATCCCCTTAATTGCACTCACTCCACTCGTGACATCATCCCCCACCCCAAAAAAATTAATGCAATTAATT
The DNA here is from genome assembly GCA_963931925.1 of Onchidella celtica. NCBI lineage: Eukaryota > Metazoa > Mollusca > Gastropoda > Systellommatophora > Onchidiidae > Onchidella > Onchidella celtica. The sequence goes on from OZ007580.1 coordinate 43,311,478, forward strand.
TCAAATCGCATCAAGATGACTGTCAACGAGTGAGCGTGAGCAATACCTACACTAAAAAAAAAATGACCTAGCAGTTCCCCTAGTATATAGAATACCGAAATCAGGGGAAAATATGGGGATCAATATGGCCTGCAATATGCATATATGTGTCACATCATGAATAGCTAACTAACCACAATACTTAGTACAGAATCAAAAGCCAATCAACCTATCAACCATTCTTCATATCATATTTATAATGTCAATATTTTAAAGTCGACTCATTCACACAGATCCTGTCAATGTTCCTGTCCTCCGATGTATAAGCTCCTGAAATCTTCCCCTAGGCTCGACTAAGGTAGTCGGCGATATGATTGCTGGTTCCTGGAATTGGTTGAATAACGAAGGTATACGGCTGCAAAGCCAATGCCCATCTAGACAAGCGTGGGCTGGACGAACGATTCTTCGACAAAAATGTCAGTGGCTTGTGGTCTGTCTGGATACAAAATTCTCGTCCCATGAGATAACGTCCTAATTTCTGGACGGACCACACAATGGCAAGACACTCACGCTCTATCACAGAATACTTTCTTTCTCTCTGCAATAACTTCCTACTGACATAACATACAGGATGGAGACATTCGTTCTTCTCCTGTAGAAGACAAGCGCCGACACCAGAGTCCGACGCATCCGTTCTGAGGATAAAATTAGATCGAAAATCGGGTAATATCAGAATGGGTGACGATGATAATGCTGTCACCAAATTATCAAATGCTGTCTGACATTCAGACGTCCACTGGACCTTATCGGGTTGTCCCTTCTTAGTAAGGTCAGTAAGAGAAGATGACAAGGAGGAAAAATTTGGAATGAACTTTCTGTAATAATTTAAAATTCCCACTAAGCTTCTGACTTGTTTCTTTGTTTTAGGGATTTGCAACCCTACTAATTTGTCAATTTTTGTTACTTCAGGTCTCTGAACACCTCTACCCACAATATGTCCTAAGAATATTATCCCTGGACATGCCAAATCCATCTTTGCGGGTTTAGCAGTTAACCCAAAATGACGCAATCGTTGAAAAATTACTGTTAGTGTCTGAATATGATCAGACCATGTCGACGTATGGCATGCTATATCATCAAAGAATGACACGACATTAGGTATGTCCTTCAATACTAGTATGAGAACACAGATACTCTGGTCTCTCATGAAACCTCTGCATCATATCAACGTGGAAAATCTTTACTGATCCATCAATGTGGATAGCGTAATCTACCTTTGAAACAACTCGCTCAATAACATAAGGACCTTTCCATGTCATCAATAACTTATTATGGTCCGTAGGTAACAACAATAGGACCTTGTCTCCTGGCTTAAAAATTCTCAGTTTGGACCCTCTATCTTTATAGGTCTTTGCTCTTGCTGAAGCGATACCAGATGCTTCTTCTGCTATAGTGCGCGCTGAAGATAATCTTTCTCTTAAATCAACAAGGTCTATCGAAACCTTTTTAAACGGTTCCGAAACCGTGGGGATCTTTTGAAGAGGAGTCTGGGGTGTACGACCCTTATGCGTCGTCTTTTGGCACGCACTGCACGTCTTACAATACAGCCGTACATCTCTATGTATCGATGGCCAATAAAAATCTTTCAGAACTCTCTCCTTGGTTCTAGCACTTCCCATATGATCCTCTAATGGAACATCATGGGCCAGACGCAATACTGTAGCAATTAACGACCGTGGCACGACGACCTGCTTTTGAACGGAAGCCACTGTGACGTACATACGGAACAGAATGCCCCCCTGGACAAAAAAAGAAGATGACCCGTTCTTATATTTCCTCGTTTTCTCGGTTCGCGCTTCCCCAAAACATGGGTTTAATGATGGGTCCTCCCTTTGTAATCTCGCCAAGCGCTCTGGCGTGATATCTAGGTTGACCGCTGGCGTCGCCAAAGGTCTAATCTTCTCTTTATCAGCTACCCGTCGACGTGTTTCGACCGCGGCGCAAAAGTCAATACCTTTTGATTGCGACCATGCTTGCACGTTCTCATCGGAAGGGGAAACTACCCGTGATACATTCCCAATGATGAGCTGGGCGCCTGGAAAACAACCAACGACTGCTTCGACTTCCCCGCTAAGGAAAGGTGTATCTATCATTATTCTTGCCATGGGTAATTTCTCAATGGCCCCCGAAAATTGGATGCACGGGACAGTCTCACCTGTAAGCTGTGAATCCCGAATGCAGTCCCTATGCACTCCCACAACGGTAGATCCTGTATCTCGTAAAACCGAGACCGGTTCGTCCCCAACAAACCCCGGATAAACCCTAAGGCCACCTCCTGTATGACATGAATTTATAACGGGGATCTTTCTCCCACAAGGTAAAACACCGGAAGATAATAACTTCTCACAACTGGGACACTTAGAATACTGTCCGCCTCCGTTGTCCGATGTAACACACGCAGCCGCATGAGGAAATTTATTAGGGGAACATGGACTGGAGCTACTGTCCACGTTCGCCGCTATCCTACCTGCAGGGCAGTTCACGCTGATGTGATCTGCTCTACCGCAGTTCCAACACTTCGCGGCCCTACACTCGCGTGAAAAGTGACCCACGCGTCCGCAAGTCCAACACTCCGCTCCCTGTGCTGCACTAGGCCTGGGTCCCCGTGACCCATCGCGACCGGAACTAGAGTCCCTATGCCGTCGGTCATCGGCAAAGGTCACAAATCGCCCCCGGCCATTACCGCGACCTAGCCCTCCTGCTCGGTCAAACTTACCGGATCCATATGCCGGTGATTGGTGATAGCCCCTACGCTGCCCCTGGGCTTGCCCACTATAGGCACCACGCTGACGCGACCTGTCCTTAAGTCCTGCCGGCGACCCTTCAACAACGGCGACGTACCCAGCATCTTGGACGTAGGCCCTGGCGACTGGTTTGGACGGATGTGCCGTACGGTATGCTTCCGCCAACTTAGACGCCTCCTGCACCGTCGCGGGTTCGTTTTCTTTCAGGAAAGCCACCAGATCTTTGTGGCACGACGCGTACAGCTGGTCACGGATCATTAAGTCTTTCAGTTTAGCAAAATCCGCGCCCACATGCGCCAAGTCTACCCAGTTCGCGAAATACTCCGTTAGTCTCGCGACGAAGGCAGCAAAGTCCTCCCTGGTATCTGCACGTGCCCGCCTAAACTGCTCCCGGAAATATTCCTCGGTACGCGCAAATCGGCGAAGCAGCAAAGCCTTCAGCTTATCGTAATCTTGCACGTCTTCGCGCTGTAGCTCTTTAAAGTAGGTTAACGCTCGCCCTTGCAATAGAGACGCCAGGTACGTGGCCCATAATTCCTTATTTTCCCCCCATTGCAATTGTGCGTTCAGTTCGAACCTGTAAAGGAAGGCGTCTATGTCGTCCTTCCGGTCGTCGAACGTAGGGAGCTTAATCCTAACGCCACCTTTATTGTGTACCTGCCGCTCAACTGTTTCTGTTGGCGCATTCTTTTTGATTTCCAACTCGGCGATCTTCACTTGCTCTATCTCCTTTAACTTTAACTCCCTCTCCTGCTGCTGAGCCTCTAACTCCTTTAACTTAAACTCCCTTTCCTGTTCCTGAGTCTTAGCCTCTCTTTCCTGTTGCTTAAACTCCCTTTCCTGTTCCTTATCCTTAGCCTCTCTTTCCTGTTGCTTATCCTTAGCCTCTCTCTCCCTCCAGGCCAAGTTCCTTACCCAACTTCATTAGTTGTTGGAGTTCCGCCATTTCACAGATTTATGGTTATGGTATCTATTATAAGACGACCAACCTGTCGGTATGATCACTAACGATACGACCAGAGACCTGAGATCACACCAGATATAACAATACCCAGTTGTCTCAAATACAATTCAGAAATTTACCTTTACAGCACAACTAATTCTATATCTATAAAATGTATAGCACTATTAATTATAAAAGAAAATAGAAACGACAAGAATGAAGAAATTCAGTAGAAGGACCACAAGTACGTCAAGGACAACGAACCAGACTAGGACAAAGCTTCTACAAAAGAAAATATAATGGAAAAAAAAATGCAACCTAACTACGCCGATTACACTACAAGGTACGAACAAGAACAGGGTCTGAAAAAAAAGAACGTATCTACAGACAGGTAAGAGAGGGACAAGAGAGACGTCTTCCTAAAACAACGAGGAAGATGGAACGGCACAATCTAAACAAAAATACAGGTCCCTACAGAACTGTTCACTGTGATGAACGAAGTTCCAAATTTAGCCCACCTCCCGAAGAGGACAAACTACGCTCACCACAGCAAACCCGCGCCACCGCCCGTATAACCTATAACGACAACAAAAACAGCAAAAACAGAGAAAAAGACAGATTAAAGGAACAGCCCACAATCCAGGGCACAAAAATTTTGACTTTTACTTAACTTTCAATCAGCGTTTTATTTAACTCGACGTATGCCGGAGCTCTGGCTGCTTGTCTCCTCTACAGGCTGGCACACACACTCTGCAGAAATTTAAGTACACATTAATACATATTCATCAAAATACATGCATCAATACATATTATTATTCATAAACATACATAAATCATATCATCATGAAATTTCCATTCATCCCACGAACAAAGACAACAGCACGAATTCCTAGCACAACAGAAAAACAACTAGATATAACGAATACACAATGTCAAAATGACCACAGGTAAACAGGACGAGCCCCCAGTGTCACAACGGACGAGCCCCCAGTGTCACAAATCCCAGACTGGGAGATGTAATAAGTTATGACAGGACAACAATCACGAACAAACAAGTTAACACTTAACAGAACAATCCCTCAGACTCACACATTTATTAAACATAATTATACAGATAATAGCGCAATTACATACATTATATTATTGAAATCAACTGCCGTACAACGGCCTTATTCTCACACACACTTTCCCTCGGATCCACAATCCGGTAGTTACTCCTAAAGGCACTTCGGCCTCAGCCTCCCCCCTCAGGGTCTTAATAGCACATTAGTAATTCACTGGCACCGCAGTCTCTCAATATCACCTTCCTATTGTCATACACCTTAGCACTCCCCTAGCACCTCAGCAGGGCAATAACACATTATCATTTCAATAGACATTATCATTTCACCAGTACATTATTAGTTCACTAGCCCCTCAACATGGCAATAGTGCATTATCACATTCACGCTCATATCTACGTCCCTGTCCGTGGCCTGACTGCCACGACTTTATGTGCCTCTACTGTCCTGCACTGACAGCCTCACTTCTGGCCTATGTGTGGCCTCCGGCCCTATGCTGGCCTATCCCCTGTGCTCATCGAGGTGGCTCTGCGGCCCGTCCTCGACACCTACAAGAATAACATTACATTGGTATAATACCCTACCATTTCTATTCACTCCACCTCTCCTTACAATCCATGAAGCGTACACACACTAGTTCACCTTTCACTCACCACACATCTTACGGTAACACACCTCCATCGGAGTACACACTACTCACTCGCGCTACAAATCCATGAACTCACTTTCATCTATCGCTCATGGCGCACATTGCTATATCCAATACCAAGGACTTCCACATTCCTCACATATACTTATTTACATCATGGTAATAGACGAATATAATATAATACATCAATCATAATAATCAATCAACGTTCTACGTACCAGTCATTACTGGAAAGACTCTCTCACTAGTCTTCTCGACTGCTCCCCTTATGTCCGCCCGATGGGCTCTTATTCACAGGTCCGTTCCGTAGGACCTTCTAACTTGCAGTGATAGTAATACAGCGCTTTCGCCTCATTCAGACCCCCCACCACTCACAACAGCACGCTTAACTTACTTGTCCACCGTGAGCCCTTCTTACTCTACACCCGCTCTGTAGCAATCCCCTTAATTGCACTCACTCCACTCGTGACATGTCTATCCATCTATCTCTCTATCTATCTTTGTATCTGTCTATCTATGTGTCTGTCTGTCTGTCCACCCGTCCACTCATCTTTCCACCCGTCCGTCCACTCATCTGTCCATCCATCCATCCATCATTCCACCCACCCAGCCACCCACCGACCACCTACCCATCTATCTATCTATCTATCTATCTCTTTCTGTCTGTCAATCAGTCATCTATTTATCTATCTATATACTGTCCATCTGTCTGTCTGTGTGTCTTTCTTTCTCTCTGTCTGCCTTTTTGTCTGTCTGTCAGCAGTATCTTGTCTTTCCTTGTCTTTCTGTCATCCGTTCCATGCGTCTGTCCATTTTTCCCACTGTATTTTCTTTATGCTTGAGTTTGGGGAAACCACATTGACACAATAAGGGCCATACTGTGTTGGGAAGAAGCAGTAAGACAGACAAAATATAGCAAATTGATAGGATAGAAGGAGACCATACCAGAAGCTTCATGTAAGATCACACAAGTTTACCACAGATCATTTTTTTTTTTCTGTTAAATTTCAATTTCACCTCAGCCTTCATTTTTACCTTGTTTTCTTTTTCAGGGAGAATCATATCAGAGTCTGTGGCCAACATGGACTTTGAAATTCCAGATGATATTGGTGAGTTGGCAGGCATTCTTTTTCCGACTCGTTCACTCACTCTATCACTCGCTTACTCACTAATTTGGTTTTGCCACCACGCTCACTAGCTCATACACTCATTCACACACTCACTCTCGCATGCTCCCATTCACTCTTTCACTCTCGTATACTCTCATTTGCTCACTCACTCTTGCATACTCTCATTCGCTCACTCATTCTCGTACACTCTCATTCACTCATTCATTCTCACACACTCTCACTCACTCACTTACTCTCGCACATTCTCACCCACTCACTCACTCTCGCACACTCTCCTTCACTCGCTCCATATTCCACGGTCTCACTCATTCACTTACTCACTCACTCACTCACTCAGTAATCTGGTGGCTTCATTCATTTTCACACTCAAAACTAAATTAATTTTGTTTTCCATTGATTCAGTCATTCACTCACTCATTCATCCACTCCACCCTCACTCCCTTCAGATCTGAGCGAGTGCCCTGGTTTGGTGGAGATCAACAAGCACACACCCAACTGGAAGAGGGACATGATTGAAAAGAAAAACCAGGAAAAAATTGAAGAATATGTGGTAAGTTTTATATAGCCAGATTTTTAGTTTTAATTGATGGGCTTAGTTCTCGATTGTCAGTTTCATGACGAAATGGCGAATAGATATCAACAGCTGCACAACAAAAAGGCAAACGCTTAACTTCTCTGTATGGCAAAGGGGCAAACTGCCAAAATCAGTGTTGCGAGAAATTCAGTTTTGAAATTTTTGTGATACTCTCATCATCACTTTCTTGCCTTTGTGTCATACTACATAACACAAAAAACTAAATGAGATTTAAGAAAATTGCTCGTGTTGGGTATAGCCCCATGCACTGTATTTCTGATAACCACAAAAAGTGAATATCTCAAATTTGACCTATTCACCCCTTCATCATACAGAGAAGTTAAAACGTTCCCCTTTTCATTGCGCAGCTGTTATTATCTATTGGCCCCTTCGTCATGAAACCGACGAGATGGTGTCAAAGTCACAAATATTGTGAACTGAGGTACTGAGTTGAGGAAGATGTGTTTTTCCTTCATGGCATAACTCCAACTACTTCAGCTTTTGAGAAGATGCCCCGCTCTAATAATTTTATAATTTTTCTCAACACCACGTGGACTTCTTCATGGTCCTACCTTTGGGCAAAGGCTTGTAATAAAAGAACTAAGCTTTTCGATTGGTGGGTGGTTACACTCATTTTGATTGTTGGATGATGTTGATGGTGCAGTTTGTACTTACAGAATTGCTGGTAGTGATAGCAGTAATATAACCATTCTGAAAACAAGATTTAGTGCCGTCTTCTTTTAATTATGTGTTTTTTCCTTTATTTGTTTACTTTCAGAAAAAAATAGTAAAACAACGAGAACAGGAAAACAAATGGAAAAATGTCCCCGAGTGGAAGAGGAAAATTTTACAAAAGAAAGAAGAGGTTTGTTTGTTGTCTCATGATTTGTATTTTTGGTGTGTTTTTTGTTTGTTTTGTTTTTGCTTTCCTTTCATTTTTTCTGCTTTTCATTATTATTATTAAATTGTCTGTAATTGTGTATGTCCCAGTCTGTCTTTGTGTATGTCCCATGCCCAATCTTCTCATGGAAGGATTTACATCTGAGAGTTCGTAATTTCTTCCGTCTCTCCTTTGTGAAATATAAGTTAAGGCTGTTAACCCTCTACCATTTCACCTCTTGAAAGTCTAAGAATTATCTCAAGTGCAAATCGAGAGGTCTAAGAGTTCTGATTTTTAGTGAACATTATTAACTAATACATTAGAATTAGAAATGAAGAGGTTAGTTCAAGGCCAGGATTAAGTCCGCCCGTGCAGATGCGGGGCCCTCTTGCAGAAGAGGGACAGCAAAGAATACATCTGACGTGATACTGCGTGTCGTAAGAGGCGACTAAAGGTGCAAAGGTCCTGGTCTCCCGAGAAGAGCCAGTTGGCGGTGGGCCAACTACCCACCCTGTAAAAATAAACCAGTTACAGAAACACAAGCAAATACTTTAAATCAGTCTTTTATCTTGGGAGAAGGGGGAGCATCTGCACCTGTAGATTCAATGAAGGACAATGGACAAAGCCGAAAGGACTCCACTGGCCTGACTGCTCCTTCATCAAACAAGTCACTCCGGATTGCGTCGTGGAATGTCCGCTCCATGTATGAAGCAGGAAAGAGTGCCCAGGTTACAATGGAGATGAGGCGATACAGACTGCACATACTTGGAGTTAGCGAGACCCGCTGGATACAGTCCGGACTGAAACAACTTAATTCTGGGGAAAAGATTTTGTATTCTGGAAGGGAGGACAAAAAGCATACAGAAGGAGTAGCGATCATCTTGAGCAAGCACGCCCAGAGGTCACTGAGGGGATGGGAACCCTACGGAAGGAGAATTATATTGGCATCATTTACTACAAAGAACAAGAACATCAACATGAACATTGTGCAGATATACGCCCCAACAAATGAAGCAACCGATGAGGACAAGGACGATTTCTACAACCAGCTTCAGGAAATAGTTGACACATTGCCAAGAAAAGATGTGAACATTATAATGGGAGACGCCAATGCCAAGATAGGACAGGACAATACAGGGTATGAGGACATTATGGGGTGCAATGCTTTGGGACAAATGAATGAGAATGGAGAGCGGTTTGCAAGTTTCTGCGCATTTAACAGCTATGTGATTGGAGGTTCAGTATTCCCACACAAGAGGATCCATAAGGCCACTTGGATTTCACCGGATGGAGTAACTGAAAACCAGATTGACCACTTTTGCATCACCCGACGATTCAGACGCTCACTGGAGGATGTCATAGTACAGAGAGGAGCTGATGTTGGATCTGACCATCACATGCTGCTGGCAAGACTCAAACTCCGCCTCAAGAAACAAGGTACCAGAGCAGGAACAAAGAGGAGAAAGTTTCAAGTGAGCCTTCTGGATGGAGACAAGAAGGAAGAGTTCCAGCTGACACTGAGGAATAGATTCAAACCCCTTGTTGACCTCGAAGAGACAGTAGATTTGGAGATTCACTGGGCTAAGGTAAAAGGAGTATTTACATCGACATGTCAGGATGTTCTTGGGGAAAAGAAAGTGGAACACAAGGAATGGATCAGTCAAAAATCACTGGACTTGATAAGGATAAGAAGAGACCTAAAAGAACAGGTGAATGCAAGTCGTACAAGAAGCTCAAGAGTTGGTAACCAGGAAGAGTACCGAGCATCAGCTAAAGAGGTCAAAAAATCAATTAAAAAAGACAAAGAGGAGTTCATAGGAATGTTAGCAGAGAAAGCAGAGAAGGCAGCAACAAGAGGACACATGAGGATCCTCTACCAGACTACAAAGACTCTTGCTGGAAAATATGGAAAACCTGAAGTTCCTGTCAAGGATTACAACAGGAAGGCTATTTTTGGAAAGGAAGCTCAGGCAAAAAGATGGATAGAACATTTTAACAGCCTCTTGAACAGACCTCCACCAAGCAACCCACCTGACATTCTACCCGCAAGAAATGATTTACCGATCAGTTGCGACCCTCCGACTAAAGCAGAGATTAATGATGCCATAAAGCAGTTAAATCGAGGCAAGGCAGCTGGACCAGATCAGATCCCACCAGAGGCGCTGAAGGCAGATGCTGCTGGGGCTGCAGAGGGTCTGCACTCACTATTCTCGAGGATTTGGATCGGAGGCAAGTTTCCAAAGGACTGGAAGGAAGGACACCTCGTGAAGCTTCCAAAAAAAGGGGACCTCAGCAATTGTAGTAACTACAGAGGAATCACACTTCTCTCCATCCCAGGAAAGGTTTTCAACCGGATTATCCTCAAGCGAATACAGAATGCAACAGACCCAAAACTTCGTGAGGAGCAAGCTGGTTTCAGGAGTAATCGATCAACCACCGACCAGATCGCCACGCTGAGAATCATAGTAGAGCAGTCGCTAGAATGGAACTCCCAACTGATAGTGAACTTCCTTGACTACGAGAAGGCCTTTGATAGCATCGATAGAGAAACACTGTGGAGAATATTGAGACATTATGGAATCCCAGAGAAAATGGTGAACCTTATCAAGAGCATGTACGAGGGGACAAGTTGCAGAGTCGTACACGATGGCGAGCTTACTGACAGCTTTGATATCAAGACTGGTGTTAGGCAGGGTTGTTTGCTGTCCCCATTTCTGTTTGTCCTGGTGATTGATTGGCTTATGAAAGAAACCACCAGTGGAGGAAGAAATGGCATACAATGGACCCCATGGACACAGCTGGACGATCTAGATTTTGCAGATGACTTGGCACTATTGTCGCACACACACGACCATATGCAAGCAAAGACTACAGCTCTAAACAAAATTTCAGAATCTATTGGATTGAGGATACATCCTGCGAAGTCGAAGGTCCTAAAAATTGTTGCACCCCCAAGCCCACAAGTCAGAGTAGGAGATCAACCACTGGAAGATGTAGAGTCCTTCTGCTATCTTGGTAGTATCATTAACAATAAGGGAGGAACAGAGGCAGAAGTCAAAGCACGAATTGGAAAGGCACAGGCAGCTTTCACGTCCTTAAGCAAGATTTGGAGAACCAAGGATATATCTCTAAAAACAAAGCTGAGGATATTCAACTCGAACGTGAAGTCAGTCCTGTTGTATGGATGTGAGACTTGGAATGCGTCCCAGGCCTGCATAAAGAGAATCCAAGTTTTCATCAACAGATGTTTGAGGAAGCTGCTTAAGATCAGATGGACAGACAAGGTCAGCAATGAAATTGTATGGAAAAGAACAAGACAGAGCCCAGTCAGAGAGGAAATTGGTAGGAGGCGATGGAGATGGATCGGCCACACTCTCAGGAGGCCAGGAAACAGCATCACGAAGAAGGTATTGGATTGGAATCCCCAGGGCAAGAGATCAAGAGGAAGGCCGCGCGGAACGTGGAGAAGAGCCAGAGAAAATGATGTGCAACGAAGCGGAAAGACTTGGAATAATGTAAAGAGGCTGGCCCATGATAGAGAGGGATGGAAAGTGTTTGTTGGTGGCCTATACCCTGATCCAGGGTGAGAAAGGCAATGATGATGATGATGAGGATTAAGTCACATTTGAGTCGCTTTAAGGAAGAGCTAAAAAAAACTTTGCACTTCACTTTGTTCTTGCATTGGTGTGGCCTACTTTCAAATCAAACTTTTTCAGCACTGGTTAACGATAGAAGGATGATGTTGCCATAAATAGACAACCTTTTTTATCCAGTTTCCACTGATATGCGCTATTGTTTCTGGCAAATTGTGGCTTAACCTCATTCTTGATGAAGCCTCTTCAGATGATCATGGAAGTGTCAAATTTTTAACCTGATTTATCTCACAATTAAAGTTACAAGAGACAATTTATTCTGCTTCCTGTTGAAAAGCAGTTTAGAAGAATTTCCAAAGATTCAATCCTGATTCACTCAAAACATTTTCAGTGGGAGTTTGTCTGTTTTAGTTTTTACAGCGACCAGTTCAGGAAAAACCCCATTCAGTATTTGGGCAGATCTTACCCCATTTTGAACACTGTGGTTCAGGATCTGCCATTCATGACTGGTATTTCTACATGTCAGTGGTTAATAATGTGGATTTAAATTCTGCAGGAGGACGCAGCAGCAGAGGCTGCCAGTAAAGGGGCAGCACCTGGGAAGTCCAAGAAAGCTCCAGTTCCTCCCCCTAAAAATGATGATTTTACTCCACCCAAACCTAAAGGTTTGTAGGTTCAGTGTTGTTGATACATTATGACACTATATCATTTCTCTCTGTGTTATACACAATCTGCATGACAGGTCCAAGGGGCAAAGGGAGATAAGTTAATGTTCACTGGCAGAGTTACCGTTCATATTCTGTGATAAGCCGTGCAGGGCATTAATTATCTGTATGAATTTGTTAACCTTTTCACATTGCGGGGATCAGAGCTCTCTCATGCCCACTGTACATTCCTTCTTCACAGTGGCTACAATCTATGCACACACTATTTTGGAGGTGTTTTTGAAAATTCATAGAAAAATCTTCTTATAAAGTTAAATTATACTAGGTATCATTGGAAAGCTTATTCAGAGAAGAATAATTACAATTGTATGTGTACAAACACAAAAAACAAAAACAGTATGTGCTATGAAATCATATATTATCTGAGGTGATGCGGGGTTCCAGGACAGATGTGCAAGTGGCCACACCTCGCGGATGACCAGTGTAACGATGGGTTGTAAAACAGTCTGCACCCAATGGGTGGGTGGGTGATGTGAAACGGTTAATTTTATGAAAACGGGTATTTCTTTAATAATCCATCCCTCTACCATAGTTCAAAGCCATGTAGCCAAGATAGTTTTTTTTTTTAAACCAATTTTGGGATCAAAGAAAAAACAAAAAAAAACTGCCCATCTTGCTTACGAGCCAAATGTAATCCTAACCCCAACACTTGGTTTTGCATTTTCACCAAAACCACAGCTGTCTTAACGCATGGACATACTGGGCAGTTGCCCAGGGGCCCCAAGGATTTAGAGGGCCCCATGCGTGCAAATTTAGATTAGTTTTTGAAATGGGGAAGGAAATTTCGTGCATTACAAAAGAATCTGTCCAGGAGTCCATAATGATGTTAACCCATACCCCGCGCGCTACCCGTAAAGCCCGCTGCACGGTCAGTGACCTTACTCACGGAGAATCTTATCTGGGGTCACTGACCCGTGCCGCTATGCGATGACGACAAACGCTGTCCACGTGGTTTGGTTTTTATTGATCGGTATGAAAACATTCGCTGCTATGCCTTATCACGCTTGATAATGAATTAACCAGCAAAATCTTAGTCTGTCAGTCTCTAACCAATGATCTGGCTTATGATTCCAAACTGACAGCTGTAGTTTTCGTGAGAACAAAGCATGATAACTAGCCACGCCCTCCCAAGCCCTACATAAATGGTTTCATCCTGATTGACACATACTAATAAACCAATGTGGGCATTTGGGGCAAAGATTATTTCAGAGCTTGTTTCTGATTGGATCTTAGATACAGACAACTCCAGATGGTGGTCAGCTTGTGAGAAAATGAGATAATATTGTAAATTTGTTGAGCAACAGTTCGCATGTCGATGTTACATCTTTTGAAAGTGTGGGGAGAGCCTTTGAAAGCTTAGTCTTTGTGATTCCGACTAGTGGTTCACTGGTTAACATGTCCATGTCACAATGCATTTGATTTAGAAGAGATACACTGAACAATAACACGGTGGTTACGTCTCAAAAAGGTCAGTGACCTGATGCGTGAAAATACGGCTTGTACGTGGCGCGGTCAGCTTGACATGATAACTAGCCACGCCCTCCCAAGCCCTACATAAATGGTTTCATCCTGATTGACACATACTAATAAACCAATGTGGACATTTGGGGCAAAGATTATTTCAGAGCTGGTTTCTGATTGGTTCTTAGATACAGACAACTCCAGATGGTGGTCAGCTTGTGAGAAAATGAGATAATATTGTAAATTTGTTGAGCAACAGTTCGCATGTCGATGTTACATCTTTTGAAAGTGTGGGGAGAGCCTTTGAAAGCTTAGTCTTTGTGATTCCGACCAGTGGTTCACTGGTTAACATGTCCATGTCACAATGCATTTGATTTAGAAGAGATACACTGAACAATAACACGGTGGTTACGTCTCAAAAAGGTCAGTGACCTGATGCGTGAAAATACGGCTTGTACGTGGCGCGGTCAGCTTGACCTTCCCGACTTTTGCCGCCTGTGCGGCGCGAGCGCTTGCGAGTAAATACCGACAATTGCTGCCCCTCGCAGGGTGAGGGTTAAGACTGTCCTGCCAAAAACTCATTATGCAAACAAATGACCCAGATAGTTACCCAGTGATTCTAAAAGTGTACCTTTTTCTCATCCATGTGTATTTCAGGTGACATTGTTCCGGCTGCCTTGAGCATGGATCCTGAAGAACTCGCTGCCATGCCTCCTTGGAAAAGGGAACTGTTGTTCAAGAGAGACAAAGTACCAATCACATTTTCGAATGAATTCAATCCAGATGAGGAGGAAGGAGGGGCGGCCCCTGCTGAAAACCCTCCAGAAAGTTGATTTGCTTCCAGCCATCTATTTGTTACCATTGAAAGTTCAGTTTGATTGTGTGAATGTTTTGATACCATGAGTATATGATTTCATCATATATCATCAATTTTACTATAATAAACAGTAATGTTTATAGTGTCTCATCGCTGGTGTTCAGCTTTCAAAATCAGTCAAAGTTTTATCAATTTGTGTGATTGTTGCCATTAAACAGGGTCATTTCTTGCCAACTTTGATGATTGAAACAGACGAAATACTGGTTTTTAATGAAATTGAGCCAGAGAATCAAAAACAAGGCTGTCTTTTTGAAGTTGGTCTAGTTTCATCCCCTTAAAGTACTGTGCTCATATCTGAGAGGCGAAGGGATCTATATATAATGTGAGCTCATATCTTAGAGGAAGGAAACTGCTGATTTCCTCATGGTCCTGTAAACTTTTGCACATCTCCAGGTATGCAAGAAAAAAAAAGGAAAAAAGATATTAAAGTGTCTGTTTATTGTGCAGGATTAAGTGAAAAGGCTGTGTTTAAGAATAGATGGTGATTAGCAAGCAACAGTCACTGTAAATAGAATTTTCAGTGTACATGATTCTGAAGGCTGAAGACCACATTGTACTTGTGTAAGAATGGCTACCCTGAGTCTCTCCTTTAAATCTAAATGGTGCAGTCATAATAAAATGTAATTCCTGACAGAAGCAAGCATGAAAATTTCAAGACAGAGGAGCCAGTGCATTTGAACAGCAGAGATTCATAACCTTTTATAGTCCTGTTAACCCTTTTGCTGCCAACCCCAAACATCCTTCCTTCCTTGAAACTACCAGAATAATGGATTATTGGGTCGAAAGACAGCAGGAAGTAATATATAAGGAGTGCTAAATATGCCCCAGTCAAAGTCAGCCTCGTGGCAATTTTAGCATGAAACAGTAGGGTCGATATATCAGCCATGCGACAATCTTCTGCAACATGTAATAGGCCAATATATGCAGCAAGAGGGTTAAATATATAAGGTTCCCTTGGCTTGATAAACGTATTTTAATTAAGCGTAAAATCAGTGTTAATTTTCATATTCTGGGAAAATATTACCACCTGACTTTACTGAAATCTGTTCATGCTATAATTGTAGTTGTATCAGCTATGGGGTTGTTTAAAAGGTTCCATCTGTGTTTTCATCCATTGATATGATTCTGTGGGAATCGGGCCATAAATTAATCTGGTTGTAGAACTGAAATGAACCTGAGTACAGCAAATAGAGAAGATTATTGGCTCAGATCAGAGATTTCCCAGTTGTTCACTGAATGAAAGTTTATCATTCAGTCAACATTGATAAATGACAAGATTGAGTGAAAACAGAGAAATATATACTATCCAAAAAATAAATTATATGTAAAAAATTATGTAAAAAGTAGTGTATTCATCAAATTTCTTAGTTACTATTAAATAAATAATACTCATTTATTTTAATGACTCATTAGAATATCTTTTATATTTGTGTTGAATATCAGTGTAATTTATTTGCACTTGAGATGCATACCTGATGGTTGAATCAATCTACATGTCTTATATTTTTCAAGAATTTTACAAGAATTTTCAAGTGGAAATAAAAGACAGTTTGGTAAATTCTCAGAATATGAGCAAGATTTCATTAATCTTCAAGATGTTTGTATTGAGGATAAAATGTTCAACAAGAAACCCAAGTCTTTTTAACACGGATCTCTTTGGTGTGCATCATTTATTTTTTCTTGAGACTATTTCAAATCATAACTCGTAAAAAAATATTTTAAAATATTAGTGTTTTGATTTCATTGTAAAAATGTATGAAATTTGTCCTCAGAGATTTGTACCATATGTCTGTATAGTGTAAATCCTTTCTCTGTCTGTGAAAAGCTTCTCATATCTAGTATTCAGATCAAATTATTATGAGCAACTTGTGTTTTTTTTTCATTATTGAACAGTTTCTGTTCAAACAAATTATGGTTAAATGATACCACTTGCATTTGATGGGCAGTGTAAGCTTTAAGCTTATCTATTTTAATTTATACCTTTGTATTTCATGGATCTGATGTGCAATGTAATCTATAACAAAGTCAGTTGAGTTGATCAATGGATGATTTTATTTGAGCATTTGCTTATATGTGATTTCAGTTTCAATTTGCTTTGATAAAGAATTAGATATGACATTAATTTACTAAGACAACAAGCAAAAAAGACAATCCTCTGTAAATCAGTGATAATGCACTATTGTAAATTTTAAACCAACCTAATGTTTGTCATATATATTTGTACCTAAACATAAATAAAGATTTTTATGCTTTCAAAGTATGAAGAAAGTCCAACGTATGCAAATTTCAGCATATTTTATTGTAGGTTGCATTTTATGCTTGACAGCAGGACTTTCATATTCAGTAAGCTTTCATGCGTGAAATTAATAATTTTATTTCCACTTTTCTTCAAGAGCACTGATCAACAATTGTATATTATGCTTTCAGGTTTCTTCGCTTCATGTGCAAAATGTTGTACCTTTGTATACAATTATTTGGGCCATTTTCAACAAACAACACATTTGCTAAATGCCTATACTTGTACATGCCTCTTTCAGCTATTTTGTAGCAATTTCCTTACAAATTAAATAATCAAATGATGCAATCTTTATTCTTCCACAAAGTTTTATATTTGTATGCTGCTATACAGAACAACTAGTAAGTATTATTCTTCCTGGATTACAAGCACCTTTTTTGTCTGCAAACATGTCAGCGAAAGGTTTTGAAGTTTGAACGAGTGTATGTATACAGGAGATGTCATGAAATGAGTGAATATACGATTGTAGTTTCTATAAATAAGACTGTTTGTCCAATAATCTCTTCGAAAAAATTTCAAGTTAAAATGGAGCTCCTTTCATATCCACTATTTCTCAAGTTTTATTCATAACATTGCCATTGTTTCAAAGTTCCATACAATTGAAATATTCTTGCGAGTCCAATTAGAAACCCGTGTTCCTCTGTTCAGATCATACTTGTTTATATTTTAGACTTCAAACCTCATAATAGGTTTGTTTGCTGTTTTATTTATTTCATATATTTATTTGAAAAATTATCTATCATTTGTGATAACTGACTTTCATCTTAGATCATTAGCTCCTCTCTCTTTTGTACATAGTACTCTTTATTCTTGTCATCTCTTTTTCAGTATGGGGCAGTTATAATAGTTGGAGCATATTTAAAGAAAAGATTTCAGATAATTATAAATTGATCCAGGAGCAGTCCACAACTTTGTGAACTTAATGGGACATAATTTGTCATCTCTACGATGAACCACTGGATTGTCAAAACCCTTGTTTTGAGATAATGGCTTGCCCGTCCAGAAGTCATTTCAAAGCGCAGGGATGTGTTTTTACTGAAAAATTCCTTGAATCTTGGCAAATTCCTTTCAGGATTACAAGTTATTGGCATGTGTATCTCAAATATAGAGACAAACAGAAAATGCAATATATAGGGATATGCTGATTCGTCTCACAGATGATGAATTGTGCGATGATAGTGACCTGGGATATAGTTTCTTACTGGTCACAGAATAACTATCTAAAACCCCTTGCCAAAGCTTTGGAATTGGTAATGAATTTTATTTATGATTGTTCAGTTTCACTTATGGAAATTATGTGTGTTGATTAGAATTACCCAATATTTATCAGATGGTGGAAAGCAAGAGGAGAGGATAATGGTTTTGAGTAGTTGTTTGTTGATCCGTAATACACTTTTGCCAGAGATTGTCCTAGCAGTTCATTGTTTGCTGTCAGTGTTCTTTAGTTGATGTCAAACGTGAATGAATATTTTCATTTCCTTGTACCACCAGCGGTAGATTATGCTCATTTGGTGTGTTGAACAGATTTTGGAATTATGTTTTGTGCAGGGCATCCTCCTCACACAGTATTAGCTTTTCCATGTCATTTTTCAGCATTGTTGTTCATGATTGTTCAACCATTTATCAATTTCATTCATGTTTATCTGCCTCTATGATTTTGCTTATCTGAGATTTTTTTTTTTTGTATCATAAACATGGGCATTTATGCACCAAGTGTGGAAATTGGATCTGCTTGGTGCAGTTTTATTTGCCTTGCTAATAATTTCAGTGTCAAAGAAATGCTGCTGTTTGCTTTAAACCTTGGAAAAGTATACAGAATAAATGAAGTAATAATTGTAATATCACTTGAGAATCTCATTCATGTCAATTAGTACAATTGCTAATGTGCATCACTGAACTGGGTAAAATTTGATTTTCCATATTTGACCCTAGAACTACTTTTGGCCGGGTAAATTGGGTAATTTATTATTTTTTTCAACATGTTGCTAGTGCCACTGAGAACAACTGTTTAGCAATCATATACTGCACTTCTTTGAAGTTTTCGGGCCAGTATACAAACTTCAAATATCTATGAAGAGTCCACATACAGCTGTAAAACCTTTCGGACACAATGATATCACCTTTGGCAGGAAAAAGAGGGTGTGACAGCGTATGACATATGCGGTCGTGATCTGACCTACTTAAAGAGCAAAAGGAACACGAGAACAAGAGCGTAAGAACTATGTTCGAGTACAGAATGAAATTGAAAGTAAATCAGAATTTCTATATTTTTGTAGTAACTGTTAATGGTGCTCTTTGTCAACAATTTTCAATGTAGAAAGAAGTGAACTTTACAGATTCAAGTAGAATTTCTGATCTTTCAATTTGCATGAACTTCTGTGTTACAGATGGAAGAAAAAATGTCTCTACTGGTTGGATGTGCTGTCAGATATCAGAGAAGATTTGGATATTTTCAGATTCTACAAAATTGTGAAGTAACTGAAGAAAAGAAAACAAAAATTATAGTTCAGACATTCATTTTCTATGGATTGATATTGCCTTGCATGTAAAAAAGCTGATGGTGAAATTTGCATTTTGAATCTTTTGGAAAAGGGGGGATATTTTACAAGTTTTGTTTATCCATGGGGATAACCAGGTGTGTCAAAGTTTCAAAACCATTTTTTTTTTTTTCATTGCTGTATTTCTGCCTCTTTTCTGTGCAACTCTATGAAAATAAAACCTCATTCATGGAAAAATGTCTTCTTCAGATGTGTCATGCCATATTGTGTACTGTTAATTGTGTACCTGTGCTTATGTACAATTAAAGAGGGGGTGGGGGTGGGAAGACCTCCAGTGCACATAGGGGATGGGGTTTCTAGGGAGAAAATGTATGTTTTTCAATTTCAATCGTAGTAATGAATGAAGAAGTTTGGTTATACATGTCCATGTATTTTTTTTTTGTTCACAAAAAATGGGGGATTATTATAAAAATCAAGTAACGCGCTGTAATACATGTATTTATGTAGAAACAGTCAAATAACCCATGAAAAATGCCAATTAAACTTTCAAGACATCAAGACTTTTTCATAGACGTTCATACTCATACTAAGGGGAAGGGTTTATGGCAAGCATACAAAAAAAGGAGGCAGGAGGGTTTTAAATTTTTTTTTTGCCACAATCAAGTGTACGTACATTTATGTTAGCCACTTATTTTGTCATTCATCATAACATTGGCCTACTTTGTCTCTGTGTGAGAGACCTTTTACAGCAAAATTGCCATCCAAGTAATGTAGTTAAACTTATTTAATCTAGCACCTTATTATGACTCTCTGTCTTTGAGGGGGCAATCTGAAAATTAATGGCAATAAACAACCATCTTCATTAACATCAACTAACATCAACATTAACATTTTATGTTGACAACTTGTCTCCTTATAAAAGAAAAGAAAAATCTTCAGAAGACATATTTCAAGCATTTTGCTCTCCCTCTCTCTCTCTCTTTCACACAAACACACGCACACTCAATTTTCCAGGAAAGATAACAGACTTCAGGTTTTCAATTGCGGGTATAGAGCAAAATTGTTGTATCTCCAGGTTTATGAATTGGGGTTCATAATGGCAATACTGTAATAATGACAAACTGCTTCTTGCAATTTTTTTCGTTATTCCGCTATCTTTAATCAGTTCCAAGTTACAGAGAAGCAGTATTGTTGTATCTCACTTAAAAATGAGATCATTGAGAGCAAATATTGTGGTATTTCCGAGTAAGCTCCCATTATTCAAAACCTGGAGATACAACAATTTTGCTCTACACCCACGATATATCGTTACCATTCCCTAAAACTATTTTCCTGGCTATTTTTCAGGAGAGGCAAAAAAACTGTTGTATTTTAGCTCTACCGTACTATTTATGATGAAGTTTTGAAAGTTGGCTGTTCAATTATTTTTTGGCTTGGGAGTCTATAAGCAATATTACTTGATGTGGCTTTGAACGTAGTTGATGTGTGACACGTAAAAATCAACTTTTTGA
The DNA here is from genome assembly GCA_963931925.1 of Onchidella celtica. NCBI lineage: Eukaryota > Metazoa > Mollusca > Gastropoda > Systellommatophora > Onchidiidae > Onchidella > Onchidella celtica. The sequence continues at coordinate 43,332,459 of OZ007580.1, forward strand.
ATTTTTGAGTCCCTAAAGTCTTAGAGAACAGTAACGATATTGTCATCTCAATTTTTAGTATTCTAACTTTCCACTAGGGATCCATGCCTTCCATCCATCCATCTATAAAACACACACAATATGCTTATCCAAATCATTTATAATTTACTTTGGAAATGGTAAAGCATTAGCACATGACATGTATTTTATAGTGGAAGCATCTTAAGACAATTCTGTATTCATCATGTTAACCCCTTCACTGCCTTGCCCCCAGAATTTCTCGGGGTCAGCATGCTTGCTGTATGCCTATACCCCGAGAAATTCTCGGGCTTATGACGTGCTGTATTTGCAGTACTGTCAATGGGATATAAACAAGTAAAAACTCATGAAAATAACTGCAGTGATGTCCCTTGCTTGTTTTCAGTGCAAATGGCAGCCCCCTTTCGTCTGTTAATTTTTACAGTGAATTTTATGAATTTTTTTATGTGCTGTGCTTGAAACAGACCATGGCTGTTATAACACATAAACACAGTCTAGACTGACAGCAGATGAAGTTTTCCATGAGGTGATGAATGATGAAGACAGTGAAAATGATTTATTTGGTAGTGAATTTGACATAGTTGTAAGTTTTTGCTTGGCTGTTTTTTTAGACTAACTGTATACATGCAATTGCCTGTTGGCATGGATTTTTTTTCCTCCGTTTTCATTACTACCCACAATTTTCTTAATTTTTTCCTTCTAATTCAACCCCCATGCCCCCACATCGACTTTGGGTTCAGCTTCTGTGCATTTCATGGTAGTAAAATGTCTCCATTTGAACCTTGTAAAATTGCATTGCTGTAGTTCTGCTAATAACTGAGCTATAGGCATGGTTATCTCCCTAGAGCAAAATAACCAAAATCTCCCCGGCATATGGGGGTTTACATAGCCGGTAGTGAAGGGGTTAATAAACAGATTCTTTTCACGAGCAATGGCAGAAACAAAATATTTTCTTTACTGAACAACACAAAATAAAGCACATCTGATACAATGCCTATGCCACTGGTTGGCGCTAATAACATCGCCAGGTATTCTCCATATTGTTGTATGCGCATTTTTGTCTTTTCAAGAAAATGATTTAAAGATATGTAAAATCAGGGCCAAAAAGCATACAACATTTCATCACAAACAAATATCTCAAAAAGTTTTCAATCCTTTGGAATGACACTTATACGTTGTAAAATTAGGAGGTGAGAGAACCATTTTCATGACAAAACCTCAAAATTGGCAAAATGTCGCATACAACAATATGGCGAATACCTCTCGATATGCACTGGGAGTCCATGTGAGATCACTGCATTCCTGCAAATCATTTTTCACAAGAGAGAGAGGGGATGAGAAATGAAGAAGGCGAGAATGAGAGAGAGAGAGAGAGAGGAATGGACAGGGTGAAACAAAGAAAAAGAGAATATTTTACAAATGAAAACAAACTGAATAAATATACAGAATTCAACACTTGTAAACATTTTAAGTATATTGTCAACATGCATGTAAAATTTCAGCCTTATCACACACATATTTCATAAAAGAAACTCGTCACAATTTTCAGTTGAAACCTTAGTCTCTGCATTACCGTTTGTGTAGTACAACATTCATGCAATGCATGATATTAACATAGTGCTTGACATAACAAATCTCTCTGAAAGTAGCATTCAGATTCACACAACCAATTTCAATGACATGTATAAAGAATTTGCCAAAAGTTACTTTATCATAATATTCTGTCAAAGAGGTGCCAACTCTGTTTAGGGGAGGAAGGGGGTCATTTTAAATGTTTGATGTGCATTTCATTTACCTGAAATATACTTAAATTTCCCTTATGGGATAATAAAGTGATTATTATCTTATCTACATGTATTATATAACTGGTGTGCATTTTAATTATAGTTTTGAAATATAATTAAGTTCATAAAATAATATTATGGTAAAGTAATTTTGGGTCACAGCATACATACCTCAGTTATATAAACTCAAAAATCACAGAAACATTTTTTTTTCGATTTTACCAAAAATTATTTTTTTTCTCCGTGTGTGCGTTTGTTTGCATCATCATCTTTGGCACTGTCCAACATCATTCATGTTGATAGAGGAACCAAAGTTGAGAAAGAACCAGGAAAAGAAATCATTCAATGAAAATGTGGAGGCTCACCGGAGGAATTCAGGAGTACAGTGCACTGTATATCTTTTCCAAAGACCTGGCCAAAGTCTAAATTTATTGCAAACAACCCATCTATTTGACAGTGAAAGATTAATTTATGACAGATTTACATCAAATCTTCCCAGCAATAAACTTCTGGGACTGAATGTGTGAGAGACTGGTCAAAAGTGATGTTAACCTTCACTGTATGCCACTACAATCTAAGCATGGCATACACCGTGACTCCTATAGAAAAATTTATTAGGATACCCCCTTTAAAGGTATGGTGTCTATCAGACCCCAGAACATATGAGTAGGGATATATAACAATAAAATCCTCTTTTTAAAGTATGGTGTCTGTCAGACCCCGGAACGTACGAGTAGGGATATATAACAATAAAATCCTGTTTAGGAGTGTGGCGTATTTGAGGCCCCAAGTCTTATGACTAATAAAATCCTCTTTAAAAGTGTGATGTCTATGAGACCCCAGGACATGCAGGTAGGAATAGTAAAAATGCATGTGCATTGGTGAGCACACATGTGAATATTTTAAAATTTTAACAGTATGGGAAGATGGGCAATGGCGTCATTGAGGAATACCTGGAATTTTAAGGCAAAAGTCCCGGAAATAAGATAAGGTTATTACAAACATTTTCAATTACTTGTAGGTCTATTGAACCTACAATGAGACCTACAATGTACAGCAAAGGTTAACAGCAAGTAGACAGTTCATTTTTTTTTTTTTAATCTTTTTTGGTGTTTCATGTGAATTATGATAACATAATCAACTGAAAGACAGCTAAGTTACAAAAATCACAGTAAATCTAAAAACAGATGCAAACTCAACAAAACCATGTCAAATGGAATGAGTATGAAATATTAAAAAATAAAACAAGCTTGTGTTTGAATAAAAGCAAACTAACAAAACAGGTTACATTATGCAGTAAGTTTGCAGTTAAGTATGCCAAGATGTTGAGAACAGGTCAAAAATATTACAAGTACTAGTAACAATCGCCCCAACAGAAGGTCAGAAAGGGTGGCAACAGATTAGTTGAGCCTACCGCTAGACACTGTAAAATAGGTGAAAAACGGCCTTTCTGATCTTACTTTTCGATTCTACTCGATATATAAAAAACTAACGACATCATGTGAGGTCTACTGAACACAAAAGGCTCTTGCATAAATCAGCGTTGATATTAAAACTTGTGAGAATTCACAAACAAAACAATCCATGAATGCACTGCATACTAAATTTTGCATTTTTGACCAATGAAACTTTTATGGTTTAAAAATTCCATAACAAAAACCTCCCTCTCCCCAAAAAAACATGCCAACTCTCATTGCACTGTGGCGAGGACGTGTCTGCTCCAGTTGTAACTAGGCTGCAATGACACAAAGGCAAATTTCCCAGATGGGATTAAAGAAGTGTACAAAACACAAAAAAATACAAATGACACTGGTCAGGACAAACGTAGGCAAACTGGTTTGACAAGATAGCGACTGGGAGAAAAACGATGAAATTTACTGAGCTTTAAATAATGATAGGAATGCGCAAAAGAAAAAAGAAGAAAAAAAACAGCAGCAGAATATTTAATGGGATTTTTCTTTTTTTTCAGTTCTGAGCACATCAATTGTGACTGTTATCAAAAACTTCATAGCTGTGTGCATTTCAACTGCGCAGTGAACTGGAACACTGGAGGCCCTTTTTCAGGCCCTTCTTGACCTAGCAAAGCATCCAATGTGTTGATTAATGTATTTAGTAGTGTAACCAAGGACTTTGAGTTTAGAGAAAGTGTGTCGATATGATAACGGTCATATTGCGCTAGGAAAAAGCAAGACAATATAGACAGATTATGCAACAGAAGGAGACAAGGAAAGCCCTTTTAGTGAGCCCACGGTGGAATTTAAGGACGCCGTCATATTTTATCTTTTAGAGACCCATAAATATTTATGGTGTTTGCCCATAAACAGGTTTACCTCTGTGAACGATGAAGAGGTAAAGTTTTATTTCCTCCAACAAGATAGTTAATACTGACTGAACTCCTAACCACACTACCCATACAGTAGGATTCAAGCTACATGTATTTGATCTGGCCAGTGCAAACACATGGCATACTATTTTGTCCCCTTAAAATAACAAAGTTCTGGTGCCACTTTGTGGCTGAACTGAGTTATACATTAAATACTGCTTCTACAGGCCTTTCCAATGTGTGTCAAAGTATCAAGGGGATTTGGTGTGTGATTTGCGAGTATTGCTAAAGAGAGAGAAAAAGTCCTATCTCTAGAGGCTATAATAAGCACATGAAACTTCAATCATCAATTCCTCAAAAGTTGATGGAAGGGAGTTGGAACATTGTCATTCTAAAGGGAAATTTATTATCCATGAACCATTACTTACACTGGCAAAGTACATTATGAGCTGACAGAAGGGATGAACATCTTGGCATGAGAAATGGATTGCCTGAAATATTTTTTACTCTTTACTCAGATTCATGCAGGAAATTGAAAGGAGAGCTAAGAATGGGCGTATGTGGAACTGCAACTGAAACAGAGACAACTGCCACTCTTTCACCCTTTCACTGCCAAGACTAAATGCCTTTCCTTCCTTTAGACTGACAGATTAATGGATTATCCAGTAGAAAGACAGCAGGAAGTAGTATAAAATTAGGAGTGCAAAACATGTCGGAACAATGTTGGCTGATATATCAGCCTCGCAGCAGTTTTGACATGAAATGATGGGGCCGATATATCAGCCTCACCAGTTTTAGTAAGAAATGGTAGGGCCATTATCAGATCAGCCTTGCAGCAGTTTAAGCATGAAATGGTAGCAGTCTTCTGTAACATACGATTGGCTGATATATCGGCCCTGTGGCAGTATAAGGGTTATTGAAAAAAAAAATTTTTTAAACAGATGAAGTGCCAGATCTGACTGTGGGGGGGGGGGGGGGGGGGGGGGGTAGAGTGGATGACATTTTAGCATTTGCGTGACATGACACAGAAAGTGTTAACTTGAGATCCACCGTCCACAGAACTGGAAAATGCAACAAGGAAATCAGAGCAAGGAGTGGCCCAAAAGGAAGATCTGTTAACAACTCAAGAGTTACTGCAGCAACGTAAGACACAATAATGTGGATGGAAATGATCGTTCAAATCAGGTTGCGAAGAATTCTCCTGTGAATGGTATTTCATAGCTCCATCGTACTTGTTAGTGGTATTTCACACACCCATCACTCTTATAAGCAGAGTTTCGTATCTCCATCGCTCTTGCAAGTGGTTATTCATGCCCCCATCACTCTCAGAAGTGGTACTTCATATCCCCATAGCTCTTGCAGTGGTATTTTATACTGCCATTGCTCTCGTAGGTGGGATTTCATATCTCTATCTCTCCCGTAAGTGGTATTTCATACCCCATTGCTCAGGTTAGTTGTATTTCATGCCCCAATCACCCAGTGGAGTGGTGGTACCCAAAATGGTTACTTATGAAAGAAAAACACATCCGAGTTTCAATCAAACATGACAGCAAATTTCCGAGGCCTTTTTTCTGAATCACCTGCACCAGCATTGTCACCAGAGGTCCGGTGTATTGACTGGTATGAATTGTTCTCATGCTTAAAACAACCAAAAATGTATTTCCCTGGTCCATGAGTGGTGCGACCTATCAAGAAATTGGCGAAGTTTCGTTCATAACTGTCTCGGTTCAAGGGGTAGCGGCCATCCTGTTGGACAAAAGAAACAATATGTTAAACATCCAACTCAGTCATTTCACATAATTTCCCTTTGCTCCTGAAATTTTGAGATGATAATCCAAAATTCTCATTTTGCTGATCCAAAACAAAATTTTTCAATCTCATCTGATGACCCCAACTTGAAAAGAGTTCACATACAAAAATGTGAATTGGGGAGTAAAATGTTTGTAAATCATATTATAAAGGAAGTAAGACCTCCAATGTAATCATGAAAGGCTTTTCAACTGCTTAGCCTTAAATTCTACAAAATATCATATTATGCAGAGAAAGATGTACAGGTATACAGAGGAATATTTTAAAAGATCTTGAAGTCCGCTTTATTTTTAATACTTTCGTTGATTTTGAGCCACAATTGAGTTGAACAGAAGAAAGTATTTCCATATTTTGAGCCTGACAAAAAAGACACATTTTCCTCGAGCGGAATTAAAAATTATGACAGGAAATTTCCTTCTGCACTTCAGTTTACACATCTATTGGTGATCAAAACACAACTTTAAAAAATTACATCTGTGTCTTCCCCGAGTCAGCAGGCCAACTTAGTGATGAGCACGGGTGAAAATAAATTTCAGAACTTAAAGGAAAAAGGATAGAAGGGGTGGACTATGCTTGACCTAGTGTTGGGTGAAGATTTGCTGTATCAAAATGATGTTGAGAACATCAATTATTAATTATTAATACAGGGATATAAGTGGTCATTCAGCAAAAAAGTAGTTAAATCCCACCAAACCAAGACTATCTGTATGCGTAATTGTTGCATAAAACGACTGCAGTGAACTAAATGTACACGCACAGCATCAGAACAATTATACTTGGGATTCCAAAACACAGAAGATCAAGTGTTCTCAATTTTTATTTTTCAAAAAAGCCTCTTACTGTTGTTCTCACAAAAGCCTTTCATTTTTTTACTTTTTTCTATCAACCTAAGGCTCAAACATTGGAAGTAGGTCAACAAAATTGGCAAACTTACATCCCTGTTAATAATCCTCATTCCACTGTTTGGTTCTGCCAAACATCAGGGGCCTCTTCATATCATTATGGGCCCCTGAGCGGAATCTTTTATACTGCGCGGGATTTTCTTCCCTGTTTCAAAGACCAATGTAAATTTGCATGCATGGGACCCCCTAAACCCTTGGGGCACCTGGGCAATTGCTCAATGTGCCTATAAATGTTTAGACAGTTCTGGCTAGCTCAGGATCACTAACAACTAAGTACTCACGTCAGTCATCAAATCATGTGCATCCTGAGCCCATTGACTCTTGTCTTCCTCAAAGCCTTCCAATGTCAGCATTTCAACAAAAAAATCTTTCAACTCTGACGTGTCTATCAAATTGTCTTCTGTGGAACAAACAAAACAAGAACAGATATGACTACCCAACTTATTGACTACAATTACTACATTAAAATAATAATAACAATAATAATAATAATAATAATAATAAAACGGAAGAAAAAAGTAATACCTTTATGGCCAAAAAAAAAAAATTATGTTTTAAAAATTTTCCTCATACCAATTACACTAAGCTATTTATTTGACCAGCTCAGTTCAACAACTAATGAATGTCATTAGTTGTAGCATATTCATATCCCTTCAAACAGCTTTAGCAGTAACATCAAAAACAGCGATTTGTTCAGATGACTGGGATATTACGATGGGTCAAAAGACATGACTCCTCCAGTTACTGGTTCTTTACCTTTTCTGTCAATTATATCAAAGAGCACTTCTGGTATTTTTCTCAGCCATTCAGGGAGATCACTCATGCCTTTACAATCAGGTAGGATATGACACCAGATCGCATACCAGTCTTTCAAAGAGACAGTTCCTTCTGAAAAACAAGCAACAAATCTCCAAAACTGAATCTGTTATCTACAAACTACTATAACTTCCATTCTGTTTATGTGTTTGTCAGTTTGTACTCTCAAATTAGCTGAAACGGTGCATTATAGTGCAACAATCTTTTTAATCAACATACCTAGAGTGCGCTAACTTAACCTTCGCTGTACATCGCTGAAAATTATGCATAGGTGATGGTTTCTAATCAACACCCAACACCACACTCCTGACGAACAATTTATGAGGATACCCTCTTTAAAAGTACGGTATCTGTCGGACCCCAGAACAGACAATTAGAGATATATAACAATAAAATCCTCTGTGTAATGTATCTGAGAGCCCAGGATGTGGGACCAAAGGTATGACAATAAAATCCTCTTTAGAACAACAATAAAACCCCTTTAAAAGTATGGTGTCTATGAGACCCTAGGATGCACGGGTAGGAATAGTAAAAATGCATATGCACTGATGAGGGCACGCATGATATATCTTAAAATCTTAAAACTATGGGAAGATGGGGAGTGACGTCATTCAGGAATATCTGAAATTTCAAGAAAAAGGTCCCAAAAATAAGATAATTACGAACCTTTTTACTTGGGTCTGGGTCCATTAGACCCATAACGCACAGCAAAGGTTAAGAAAGCATGAAAGTTCAGATGCAATCGGAAACTTCCAGCAATACTATGATTAGAACCTGAATGATTCCTCTGGTGCACTTTCATCAAAATAAAAAAAAAACGTGTGCAAAGCATTAAAATAAAAATCCCTTTTTACCTTTTCCTCCTTCTGCAGCTGACTTTTCAAAGAGGTTCTCATAGAAGGTTGTATGAATTTTTACACAATGAAGGTATCTAGGACTATCTGATGCCCAGCCAGTAAATTTTTGCACACGCTGTTGAATAAAGATGCAAAATTAACTTGTCATTCATATCAGTTATTGTTTCTCAGCAATCAAATGTTTGCATCACCCAAATTTTTAAATTCCAAAATTAAACACAGGAAAATTTTCATACCATTTCTGTTATTCAAATCGCAGAAATTATGTGAATAAAATGTGATTAAAAGTGATTAAATGTCTCACTAATGTTCACTCTCACTTCAAACCAGGCTTTCTGCTGTGCAAAGGCAGAGCAACATAATTATGTGCTAGCTTCACAGTTTTGAGAAAAGTGCAAAATACTTGTGTGGTATAGCCAGTCCACATCTAATTGCTTATATTTATGAGTTTGGCAAATTAGAAACTACTTTTTTGATAGCAGATACGTCTGTCTGCCTTTGACATAAAAGAATCATGTATGAGACAAGTTTATACAGACAATAAAGTAGAAAAAGGTTATGTTGTCAGTTATGTCACTCCATCCAAAGCTTACTTGACAAGTGTGAATATTTTCCCCCCATCCCACACAGATGACAACCTGGGCAGCTACATTCTACTTTTTAGCTCTCTACACTTTTGTTGATACAATGCACTGAATTATATTTTCATACAGTAACAGCATATCTGGTATTCTTACATCAACCTCACATAGATTTCAGATTTCAGATTTCCACAGCATTGGTAGGTTCACCATAGGAGCAGATTTCCTACATCAAACCATTGGCAACATGATGTCATAATCAGCGGACCATCGTCGGAATAATTTCATTTGTACAAGCAAATCTGATGTCAGGTCTACATTATTAGATTGCTATAGGGTCCCTGACTGGGAGAATTCCAACTCTTGTTGACACCTGTACACCATTAATTTGAGTATGTCATGACCACTGTCCATTTGGTCTTTGATAAAACTAAATATTTTTATCCTTCATTCTATTCTCTACCATCTGTACCTCATCTCTCAGTCTCTCTCATCCAACATCCTTCCCATTCTCCTCTTTTCTTTCTCTCTGACACCCTTTCTCTGCTTTACCTCCGTTAGTCGTCGGAGGCTCTGGTTGTCAAGAGCATCATTTTCATTTGGTCCTGAAAATGCAAGAAAAAATGTAAACAAATAAGACCAGGAACATCAAATCATTATCGAGTGAGCGTAAAGGACCAAAATGTCACGGTCTTTCCACAATTGCCTCAGTCACTTTTGGCATGTTTTGAAAATCAAAGAAATGTATTTACTTAATATAAAAATTTGTGATTTAGGTGGATGTGAGTTGCTGTTGTGTCTTGTATGTATATACCCAAACGTTAGGGGCGCATACTCATACATACCTATCCCTAACCCACCCCGTCCTTATTCTCAACCCTAAATCTTATTGAATCTCTAACGATGCCCTCTACCCATTCAACCAAAAAACAGAAGGAAAACAAAATGAAAATCTGAAAGAATAATTAATTAAGGCTGCTGTTAGGAGTTTTTTTTTTTGGGGGGGGGGGACCTCTCTAGCTGTGGAGTCACAAAAGGCTTTAAAATACGTACCCTAGGGCAAAATACATGGGGTACATATGTACAAGTAACAACAATCATGAAAGTTTCCATTTAAAAACTCGGAATAAGTCAATGAAACAAAACAACATAACTGTTGAACAGTGCTTGTCTGATTAAAGTGAGCATTTCATCTCAAAATACAAAAAAAAAATGACCTAGGCAACTGTGGAATGACCGTGACAAAGAATGAAACAAACACAGCTGTCAATGAATATCAATCCTTCACTTCTATCAAAATAGGCTTTTGTTGTAAGTACGTATGGTCCCCAGGCATTTTGTGCTAGGGGCACGTACGTATACGTACCTATCCCTAACCCCGTCCTTATCCTCAACCCTAAATCTTATCGAATCCCTAACCCTGCTCCCTACCCATTCAACCAAAAAAACAGGATGAAAATAAAGAGAAATTCTGAAAGAATATTCAATTAAGGCTGCTGTTAGTATTATTTCCCGAGCAGCTCTCTAGCTCTGGAGTCACAAAAGGCTTTAAAACACTCACCCCTAGTGCAAAAAACTTAGGGGACATAGATCTACATACTTGAAAGAACATTCATCAAAATATTCCTACAGAAAGTATGCTACAAAAATTAATTACTAATACATTAAGTAAACAAAAGTAGTTCCAAACCATATTAATGATTTTATATTAACTGCATAGATATAGTAACACAGATCGCGCACTCCTTCCGCTGGTGGAATGAAAAGTGATGCCAGCCAGGAAGTAGCCCCCCATTGCGATAAGCCTGAATGCGGGGCTTCCGCTTGTAAACATTTTGTGGTCTGCTATTACTTTCGCGTTCATATTTACTTATTTAGAGGCGTTAAATTAGAAGGACCAGCATATTTTGCAAGTTTGCACAACACAACAGTATTGTTTGGAAACGTAAATAAACTATTTTAGATATTTCATGGGTGCAGACAGGGAGTAATTATAGTCTGCTAGACTAGATCAATCAGAGTCAGACAATGATAAACCGTAAATTTTTATATTCCCATCAAGTAGATGGGATGTAAATCTTCATTTATTTTTTTGTTTGTTGTTGTTGTTCTAAGTAAGTTTACTGTTGTTTAGTTGTTTTTGCTTTACCATTTTTTCTGCTGTTAAAACTTAAATTGTAGGCCTATTGAAATAAATGTATCATTGTGTGGTTGACTTCGACCTAAAACTGAAACCGAAAAAAGATGTATTTTTTTAGAACTCTCTTGGAACCGCACCAATATTTGGGTCTCAACCAAGTCATCTAAGATTAAATGAATGGTTTCAGTACCACAGCGCTATGCTATTCCTGGAGAATGCCAGTAACTCTAATCAGACTAACCTGCTACTGCTAATTTGCCGCAACCATAACAGTCAAGTAGAGTGTAGACCTTTCCGTGTCATGCTTTGCTACGCTATCTGGGCTCATAACCTTTTTATGAGTGCATGATAAGGAATGTATCTAACATATAGGTTGCCTGGTTTGCTGCCAAAGTTTTCAAAATCTAATTGGTTTTAGGGCGTGTTTCTGGTTGTCAAAATTTGAGGCAAGAGTGAAAGAACGTGTGTGAGATATTTCAACTTGAGACATCTTGGAAAATGTGGGATAAATGAAAATGTTAATATAGCCCACAGTGAAATAATGGTTGGGGTGTTCATACCTTAACACAGATGATGCTAACACCGATTTTTAGCCATATCCGTAATTCATATCTATGCCGATTTTTTTCCTACTGAACACCAACTAGGATCCGAGGCAGAGACCCCCTGAAATATCTATTTTGTTAATAGGGTTGCGAGTCTTAACAGATTCTTCATTTATTATTATTTTATTTCCTTTTTTTTTTTTTGTTTATCCAAGTCACTATCGTTGGTAGCATCTCTTGATACTGATAGCGTTATATATTTGTTGGTGTTTGATACGGTGCATTTTAGACCTCCTCCCCCCCCCCCCCTCTTTTTTTGTTTTTAGCACTTGTTTTAAAAATGATTCTCCTTGCGCATCGTCACTGTAAAACAGCCTACAAAGTACAATCAAGCAACGCTGAGCCAGTCAGCGATTCAGGCTTATCGCTATGTCGGTCATGCGCACTGTGGCATCGCGCGAGGTTCGCTGAGCGTGCCATCTCTGTGTACTATATCTATGATTAACTGTGGTGGGTACAATCAGAGAGCTTAGATATTTAGAGAGGGTTCACTTCCGCCAAAATGCGAAACTGGGTCAGCGCGGCTAAATTGAGGTCGCTGTGGTAAATACAAACAGCTGATCAGAAACATAGCAGACAGCAAAGCAGAAATTACGATGGCGAACTCGCAATGTCGCTGGTGTTCTGCAATAAATTGCAAAAATTCAAGCATAAAGCGACCCGATCTTACTTTCCATCGCTTCCCAATTGATATAGAAAGGTATTGATAAAATATTCCAGTGTTTTACAAAAGTTTATTGTCATAATTTAATCGGAATCGAGACATAAACTGGGTCAAGATTTTCACGATATGATTTCTTAAACTCGCAACTCGCAGAATTAGATCTAGACTATATCTAATGGGGAATGTATCGTATGGGTCAGTTATGTTTATTTTATAGTTAGCACTTCATAAAGTCATTTTTTCTCATGATTTTAACTACATTTAGGCCTATAATTATTGTTTCAAGACTTGGGTCTAGATCTAGATCTAGATTATATGATTACTGTGCCAGATCTAACGGATCTAGATCTAGCTGCAGGCTAGATATATTATACTAGATCTGGACTGATAATAATGATATTTAAACCTGACACCAGTCACTTAGATCTAATTTAAATCACACATACAAAAATGAATTGTACATATTTATTAACTCATTCTGTCACATTTGCTAAAACTGATTTGTACTGTAGCCTTAAACTAATAATAAAAAAAGATGGAAGAAGCCAAACTTTTTTTATACTCTGCAACACTGTTAACAATCACAGGTTGCCTTACTAAGGTTAAATAAAAGTTCAGGAGAAAAGTGCTCTCCACCTTTCTTCCTCTTCCCTTTATTCTGACAAAGGATGTGAAGAACATTAAAATAACAATACAGCTGTAATAAGAATAACAATATGACAACCCTTCACACCCCCCCCCCCCCCATCCTTGTGGTAACTATTTGTATTTTTCTGACACTTACGTGTGGTTTTAGGTGCAAGCGATGGGTAATTAATACAAGACGGGCAGACCTTGATAAGAAACCAGCCCACCTTCTATACAAAAATAATGTTCTCTTCTCAGAACATTTTGAGGCCTGCTGCTTCAGAGAAAGTAGAGGAAAGAGAAGGCTGCTAACGAAGGATGCCGTCCCTACACTTTTTAATATTCCAAATCCACCCCTAAGTTAATGTCAACTCGGGCTCCCCCAAAAGAGCATCATGTATCAATTTTCAACCCCAATACAGAAGCAAAATTTACACCACCTGGCCCTTGCACAACAAATGGAAAATCTTTTGAAGCTGCAAACTTGGAAGAGCAACCTGCATTACAAAGTGTGCAAGAGACTGAAGCTGCTTCCATTAGCAAGAAAAAGGCGTTGAAAAGAAAATTGAAAACATCGCAAATGAGAAACTGGAGGTTGCAGAAAAAAGTCCAGAATATGTCTAGACCAGGTACATCTTCTGAGCTGACAATTCCTAAGAACCTAAATGACGTCCTTAGGCAGCACCTTCCAGAACCCTCCGTTAGTTTTGTCCTCACACAAATTAGAGTGTCCAAACTGTCTAAAAACGCTCGGCGCTGGACGCCTGCAGAGAAAAGTTTTGCCCTATCACTTTATCATGCAAGCAGAAAAGCATATACCCTCCTCCAGAAAATCTTCCACCTACCATCCCCCCAAACCCTCTCAAAGTCACTCAGATATTATTAATGTCCAGACAGGTATCTGCAACAACATATTAAATCTTTTCCAGATCAAAGTCCAAGCAATGAATACTCAAGAAAGGCAATGCGCAGTCCTCTTTGATGAAATGTCTATCAAGAAGGGCCTGTGTTACGACTCCATACATAATAATAATAATAATAATATATACATTTATATAGCGCCAGGACTAAAACATTAAAAGCTCTAGGCGCTGTACACAGTAAAAAATCATAAAAGCACATTCAAATAAACTTACACACACACAGACAAACTAGTTTTATACATCCATAGCAAGCTATAAAATTCAGTTTTTAAAAAGAAATGTTTTTAACCTGTTTTTAAATATGTTTAGAGAGGCAGAATTTCGAACCTCTTGTGGTAAAGAATTCCATACACAGGGACCAAAACAACTAAAAGCTCTATCTCCATAATTTGATGTTTTACACCTGGGAACAACCAGTTTGTTTTCTGTAGTAGATCTTAAAAATCTATCAGACTCATGTTTTTTCAAAAGTTCCGAAAGATAGGAGGGAGCTGAACCTTCAAGACATTTGTAAACCAAAACTGCAGCTTTAAATTTTATTCTGTTTTCAACAGTAAGCCAGTGAAGTTGGTCAATAAGGCTTGAGGCAGATTCTCTTTTTGATTTTCTAAAAATCAGTCTAGCTGCATTATTCTGAATTATCTGAAGGCGTTTTATTTTGTTGCTCGGAATTCCAAAGAGCAGAGAGTTACAATAATCAAGCTTTGAAAACATAAGTGAAGTGATAAGTATTCGAGTTGCCTCTTGGGATATGAATGGACGAATAGAGCTGAGGTTTTTTAATTGAAACATTAATGATCGACATAATGAACTTATTTGATTTTCCATGCTGAGATCTGATTCTAAAATTGTGCCTAAGTTTTTAACTTTATTCACGTTTGCTACAGTGCTTTCACCAAGATTTAATTTTACATTTTTAATTGCAGTAATATGTCTTTTCTTTCCAATAATCATAACTTCTGTTTTGTCTTCATTTAGCTTTAGTTTGTTTTGGTTCATCCATTCTTTTGTGTCCATAATACACTTTTCACTATCTTTTATAACATTGTCAACATGACCTAAAGTCGTACCAGGGTGATATAGTTGGACATCATCAGCATACTGATGGTAATAAAAACCATGATCTTTAAAAATATTAGACAGGGGCCCAATGTACATAATAAAGAGAGTGGGACCTAAAACTGAGCCTTGTGGAACACCATATGGCAGTATGTATTCTTTTGATTTTATGTTATCTGTTACAACAATTTGTTTTCGGTCACATAGATAGGACCTCAACCATTTCAGAGCTATACCAGAGATCCCATAGGTTGCTTCTAATCTGCAAAGAATAATTTCATGATCTATAGTGTCGAAGGCAGCTGATAGATCAAGAATGTTTAAACACGAAACCAAGCCCTTGTCCAGTAATCCAAACAAATCATTAACAATCCTCAATAAAGCAGTTTCAGTGCTACAATTTGCACGATATGCTGACTGGAATGATTCACAGAGAGCGTTATTGTTTAGATGTCCAAGTAGTTGTTTTAAAATTACTTTCTCTAAAATCTTTGATAAAAATTGAAGATTAGATACTGGTCTATAGTTTTTCAAGTTTTCAGAGTCAAGATTAACTTTCTTAAGCAAAGGTTTAACGAGTGCAACTTTATAGGTCTCTGGCACAGCACCTGTACATAAAGAAGTGTTAATAATTTTTGTGATGGATGGTAAAAGATCAGGTAAGCATTTTTTTAACAAGTCTGTGGGCATGGGATCTAGTTCACATTGCTTAGTAGCAGCAGAACAAATTATGTCATTGATTTCATCACTGGTAACTTCACTGAAACAAGAAAGATTATTCCCAACAAATACAGAATTTTCACTAGTTATATCACAACTACTTAAATTGTCTCTAATTTTTTCTATTTTGTCCATGAAGAAGTCCCCAAATGCATTAGGCAGATGTTCCTTTTCTATTGAAGTTGGCAGGTTGATCCTTTTCTGTTTGCCCAACAAATCATTGGACATATTGAAAAATTGTTTTGAATTTTGAATTTCACAAAACCTTGAGTTGTAATAGTCACATTTAGCTTTTCGAATGGTGTCATTCACAAGTTTCTTATGGTGAATGTATATTTCTTTGTCAATTTGTAACTTTGTTTTCTTCCATTTCCTTTCTGCTCGTCGCCTGGCCTGTTTTGCTGCTTTTGTTTCCAACGTGAACCATGGTGATGGTGTCCTGTCGGTCACAGCCCTTGATGTTTCCGGAGCATGACTGTTTAAGACGCTTTGGATTTTTTCCGTCAGAACTTCAGCATTGATGTCTTCTGAGTCAGCCAACGTTGTTCTCAAATCTAATTTGAAATTTTCTAAGTTAATTTTCTTCACGTCTCTGCATTTTACATTCTTTGTCTTTGGCAAGGGTTTCTTGTAAGGAATGTCGAAATATAGAAAATGGTGGTCAGATATTAGTTTGTTGGTATTTACCACTGCTGATGCAAAAGTAAATTTGGACGAAGTAACAATCCAATCAAGAATATGGCCAAATTTGTGTGTGCTGGATTCAACATGTTGTGTGATTTGATGTTCATGAAATAAACGTTTCATAAAATTTACATCAGCAGATGTTTTGGAGTCGTAATGCAAGTTAAAATCACCCATGAAGACAAGTTCCTGCTTTTCGATGTTGTTTAAAATCAAAATTTCTTCAAATTGTGTCAAAAAATCTGATGTTTTGAGATTGTTTTTCTTGTTAGGTGGTGGTCTATATAGCAGGACAAATTTTATTTTCTTGTGAGGTAATGACAAAGTCATAATCGCAGACTCAAATGAAGTAACAGTATCAGGATTCTCACCAAAGTTCAAGGCCGAAGAGAGAGTATTTTTGTAGACAATACCAATGCCACCTCTATTTTTGTTCTTTCTAGGAAATGATTTATAAGAATAACTCGGTGGAGTGAGTTTAGAAATTACATGCTCATGACCGTGTTCATGGATCCAGGTTTCTGTGATAATCATGATGTCAATGTCATAGTCACCAATGATGCCACACAAGTCTGTTGTCTTATTACATGCTGACTGTGCATTAGTATACCCAATACGAATGTTTTTTCCACAGGTCACATCTCTAAATTTGTTTCTTGTGTCAATTGGAATCAAGTTGTTTTTATTTATTCCACTTTGATGGAAGCCTTTAACTGTATTGTTTATTTTTCTCTCACTCAGTACAGATTTTATTCTTCTTCTGGTCCCACCTCTTGCTCCCCTCTTTCTGTGTTTCTGTTTACAGATGTGTAGATTTTTCAGTAGTTGGAAAACCTGCTTGGGCAGTTTGTTGATGTTGTTGTTATTTCTACACTGGAGCAATTGTTCTCTTGTGTAAACAAAGCTGGTCATATTTACACTAGTGTGTTCACAATAGTCTGACTCTCTACTGTCAGTAACTGGGTCACTCATGTTGTTATGCTGAGTGTTGGTGTTAAAATCAGCACAATGAAGCCTAAAAATGGCCACAAGATAAGATAAAACATAGAATAAAATCACTTCATGTTGAAACATCTTGAAATAAATTAGATCCTCAGAATCACTGAAACAAGAGGAACTCGTTGGTGCAAACTTCAAAGTCTAATAAATATAAAATCCTTCTAAAAATTTGAAAAAACAGTGGAGCTGAAATCCTGCTGCCTGTGGCGCTGAACACAACTCACAGACAACATGACACTGTTGAAGGCTTTGAGGACTACGGATTACTGGGACGCTCAAAGAAACCGGCAGACCACGCCCTTGTTTTCATGGTCAGGGGACTGAGCACCAGATGGAAGCAACCACTATCATATGTTCTCACAAGTGGCCCAGTCAAAGCCTCCTTGATAAAATCACTGCTGGAAGATGTTCTGAACAAGATACTGCAAATAGGATTAAAACCTGTTGTCATCATCTGTGACCAAGGCAGTAACAATCGGGCAATGATTAACAGCTTGGGAATAACCTTGGAAAAGCCTTTTTTCTCCTTAACAGGGAATAAAATCTTTGTGATGTACAACCCTCCCCACCTTATTAAAAGCATTCGCAATAACATGAAAGGACATGGTTACATTGTAGGAGGACAGCCTGTGACCTGGCATTATATCCAAAAGTTTTATGACATGGACTCAGCTCTCCCAATACGGATGGCCCCAAAGCTTACCAAACGACATCTGAACCTACCTGTATTCTCCAACTTACGAGTGAGCCTTGCAACACAAGTGCTGAGCCATTCTGTAGCTGCAGGACTGACCACTATGGTGTCACTTGGAGCCTTGTCCCCTGAAGCTTCCGCCACAGCTCAGTTTGCTGAAATGTTTGACCGCCTCTTCAATGCCTTCAACAGCAGATCTTTGAAGTCGAAGAGAACAATGAGCAATCCTGAGTCTGCCAAAACAGATCATGTCACTTTCCTGAGACAGACCCAGAAGTGGTTAAGTACCGTGAAATGCAACAACAAAAGTGGAAGTCTGCCCATGCATTGAGGGATGGAAGCTATCTGTTGAATGCCTCATTCAACTGTGGGACCATCTGAGAGAAAACTGCGGGTTCAAGTTTCTACTGACAAGCCGTTTGAATCAGGACTGCTTGGAAAACCATTTTCTGTCATCCGAGGCAAATGCGGACACCGATTCAACCCAACTCCCAAAGAATTTAGGATAGCTTTGCGGCAGACTATGGTGGACGCAGTATTAATAACCAGCAGCAAGAAAAACTGCAAGGATGATGTGGACCATTTCCTCTTTAGTTTTGAAAATGTATCTTCCCAAGGGTCCAGAGCAACATTAAAGTCCCGACTTCAGAGAGATGTCCCACCAAATCTCCACCAGATCATGTCCAGTACATCCGAGAAGCCAGCTTTATTACTTACAGAAGCCAACATCCTCAATTACATCGGTGGATATGTGGCACTGAAACTTGAGGCTATGGTATGTCCAGAATGCAAGCCTGCTCTCATTCAAGACAAAAGCACAAATGATGAAAGTCACATATTTATCATGGAGAAAAGTTTTGACAGTTGCAAGAAAGGGGGTTTGCTTACACCGTCAGCCACCCTGCAGGCAGTGTTGGCAGTAGCTGAAACCACATTTAGATACAATGCCCCTTTAAGTCTGCACATCTCTGGGTTGAGGAGTCAGTTGGTGAGAAAAATAATGGAGGCCACTTCAAATATAACCATGACCTGTCCAAGCAGCGATATTATATGCGACACCCGCTTCCTGGTCGTAAATCTGTTTGTCAATATCCGTCTTCATTACCTTGTCAACAGCATGAACAAAGACTTCACGGCACAAGTTTCACAGACGAGTACGAACAGGAAGGCAATAGCCTTCAAACACATGTAGATCTAGATCTAGCCCAGGCCAGAGCAGTGAGAGGGAATACCAGCTGTGTGATGATCGATGGCAATATGAAGAGCTAGGTGGGTTGATTTCTGTTCATTCTTATAAATGGCGACCCCATGCCTTTTGATTTCAAATCTGCACTTCACATTAGAACCACATGGTTTATTTTATTTGGAAAGGGTTGTCCGCATCACAGAGTGTGAGGATCTACTTACTGTGATTTCTCCACAGTTTGGGGTTGATTGAAAGTGTAAAACAGCCGTCAGTTTACTCAGTTTATACCACGGAGTTCGCTCTTTCTCCCATTGAAAATACCTACACGTGGCTTTGTTTACCACAGCGACCTACTTTCAGCCCGCTCGCCGGCTGGTTCGCGGCGCCCCCCATGTCTCGCAGTGCAAAGCGGCCGACAGTGAACCCTCTCTAAATATCTAAGCTCTCTGGTACAATATGACATATTTGGTTATCTACAACAGCACAAATTATGGCACTACAAGCCTCCTTATTTCTCACTGGAATAGGCAAATGACATACTGGAAGTCTTAAGTGAAATGGGCTATTGATGCACTGATAAAATTTACACATTTATTATTTTTCTATTTTTTCTTATCTTATGTTAAAGGAGAAGGTCACTGAACTTGTGAAATAATGTAGGCCTAAGTGAGATGATCATTCTGTTGTGTTGGAAGTTAATGATCAACAAATATGAATACTGCAGTCTTAAAATATGAAGAAAGGACAGTGTAAAACTTTAAAAAATATTTATAATGTAAACTGACCTAGAAATTTGAAATAATACTTGAGTTTCTCCTTCTGAAAGGTTGACAGTTCCATAGTTTGCATCTTTGAGAAACTGAAATAAAACAAAAAATGAGAAAGAATTTAAGACATCAGGTTATGAGCTTAAGCATAGAAAAAAGCAATAGTCATTGCTGGACAACAGTGCCATGATGTAAAACTTAGGCCTATACCAAGAGGCAGCTGAAAGTTCATTGGAATCATGAGGGCTATCAGATCATATTTTAGAGAGGGGGGGGGGGGAATGTGCCAATAAGAAAATGCAATTAATCCAATGGAATCACATGAGAATTGGTCACCAAATGGCAGAAAAAGAAACTGTTTATTCTTAATATCTCAAAGGTGTCAAAAAATGACTTGATGCTATTTGCGTTGAGTAGTGACGAATAGTTGATTACTGATGTACTGAGATAAGAAAAATTATCTAACACCTTCATAGTGAAAAACAGACGCCGGTATGGAGCACCGTTTAGGTCAGACTTGAGGTTTTCATTCTGGTGCTGACTCAGCATTTGGCTGTACATGACCAATTCATTTGCATTTGAAAAGTTCAAAACTTTTTGCAAAACCCATAAAGAGGCCACAAAATACTAACCTGCAAAGTCTCACAGACCAGAATTACAAATAGCAAAGCTGAAATTGGTAAACAGTCTGTCACTATTACAAACCAATCCCAACTACGCTAGTTTTGGCTTTCATCAGATCTGATCAGTCCAAAGCTTGCAGCCGACAAATTCGAGGAAATGAACGTTCCTAGAGACTGGGACCAAAAAGTCTGAAGAAAAACGTATCTTTTGCTCTAAAGAGTTCTACTTTTTAATGTGTTCGCTGACTGACACGCTCCAATGACCGTCCCCATTATAGATACGATCTCAGCGCCGCATGAGGGCCCGGTGGGGGAAAGGATTGCATTGTGTAGTGGAGCTTCCCTTTCATTCTATGACTTGAATGAGACTTGTGGCTTTCACACTTTTGTCACTCCAAAAGGCAAAGTATTCTGATATTAATACCTTGCTAAGTACTCCTTAACAGGCACTTTAAGAGGAGAAAAGAAAGAACGGGGAAAAAAAAAAATCGACCTACTGCAGCCACTAATCTCTAAAAAAGTGAAATCAATTTTTAAGAGTCACTGTTAAAATTGATGGGCGCCGAAATTGCGATAGCCTGGCACAAAACACATAGCCCACGATCGATTGATATCAGTCAGAGCTAGCGGTAACCTTTGCTAATGCACACAGAATTCCACCGCTATTTCATACATGACTGCCCAATGGAGATCAGAAGCAAGACATCTCTACAGGAAACAACAAAATGCGGGAATTTAAGGACGCTGGATGACCGGCATAATACACGTATTTAAAAACAATACAAATCAGTGAGGTCGCAGCAAGGCTTGGATCAATGTTAAAATGTAACCGGAAAAAAAAGGATGTACAGGGTGGGCCAATTAATGTACCGTAGGGTTATAGTTTTAGATATAAATTATAGTGTTAACTGTAACCCTACTTTTGGCCTACCCTGTATTTTACAAAGCACCACATAAGAAACAATATAGCAACGTTACAATCAATCAAAAATGAAAACAAAAAACAACAGCACAGCCTTTTGGTGTCCCAGGATCACATTTGTCGGGCAAACAAAAATTACATTGTTGTTGTTTTTTTTCCACTCTTCCCAGCCACCTAGCTTGTGGTTCTTGGTGTTGCATTCCTTAGCTGGGTCGCGAAATGCAGTGACTCACGACCAGCGAAAATTTTTTTTTTTTTAAATTCTTTCATTTTCCTTTCCTGCGACGGTCCTTGTTGACCGAATGCTTATGTTGTTTTTCCTTTTTCATTGCTGATCATTGTAACGTTTCTTTATTCATTTATTGTTCCTCACACAGAGCTTTGTGAGTGAGGGAATAAATACAATTACTTGTCTTTTAATATCACAGACGTTCACATAATTATGCCAAGTGATGTCGCTATCACCTGCTGCCTTCATTACTCATGCAGAGTTTCTCCATTACAGTATACAAAATTCATTGCGTATGTCAACACAACCCATCCACCAGATCTTTGCTACAGGTTGAGATAGGCAAACCATCCACCTTAGTTACAAAATACTGCAACTGACCAATACAGCTCGGGAAAAGAGACATGGAGTTAAAATTATTAATCATCAAAGGATGAAAAGAACATTTCATGTGACAGCATCTCACTCATGCACTTTTTCATAACAGTATCATCTTTACAGTGAGAGCACTGCATATCACTTAAATGCTGAGGTGGCTGCTATAGGCCGTACGCTTTCTTTAACACCAGGATGTATACTTTTCCATTTTTTTTTTTTTTTTTAAACCTGCCAGAAAAGTTAATTCATCCACCGAGGCATGTGTCAACGTGTGCAAGCATAGAGTTTTGAAGCCCTATTTAAATATTTATGCTGGTTATAAAAGACATGGTGCTGGGCGTACATGAATATATTTTTGGGGGTGGGGTGGGGATTGAAAGCAGGCTGTACTATATTGCTGTAAGGTGGGTCTTGTGCTTTGCACATTATGGAATTTACACGAACTGTCCTAATAAAATAGCCCGAGGCCTGCGGTGATCCTTTAGGTTTAGCTGATAGCTAAATAGAGCGTGCAGGAAGTTGCACATTATATCCACGTTTTCATTTACAACTACGCAGACAGGGAAGTACAATTATGATGAGGGTAGCACATTACATTCCATCACGCAGAAATTGTCCACTAAAACTGGCAACGTTGTAGGTCTGTCTCATTCAAGAGTTTCTCAAACATAAGTCTAAGTGTGTTCTAATGTCCAACACAAAAGTTCGATCTGTACCATAATTATAACTGCATATTTATTATGCAACACTGGCATCAATTTATAAAAAAGAAAAAAGTCGACAAAAAAAGAACATAAATACACATGTAATATTAAGCTTACGTTCACGTGTAGTCTAGTTCTTGAAGTAAACAACACAGAAACGTGTAATGCAATGTGTAGAGTAAATTATCACATCATTATAGACCTATCCAGTTACGCTTGCATTTGACCTACTTTGGGTGCACATCTTCCCTTTGACCCTTTCACCAGGGCCTAATTTTTTAATGATCATAACTGAAGGGGAATTACTATGAAAATGTCTTTGTGCTTCTGTAAGAACTAAGATTTTACCACGGACTGATATTTGCTAAACATGACTTGAGACGAGAACAATGAAGAACATACCCAGCTGCCATTGTATTGTTCGCTGAGTCATTGGACTGGAATTTTTTTTCTCCTAGATCTAGTTTTGTCCTGGACCTAAATCAAGACTGAAAGCATTAGATCTATATCTTTTTCTAATACTCCATTCATGTATAATAATAAACTGGACTTTCTCCCCTCCTTGCCAGTTTATATTTTCCATGTCCATTTTGTTGTTACATAAGTTATTAATGCATTACTAACTGACACCGAACATATGAAATTACCGTTTTTTCTTAATCTCATCACGTCCGCTCTGACTGAACGGATTTACTGAAGGATATGCGCCATCATTTATCGCGATTTTGCATCTGCTTCTGAAATGACTTACGTGGCAAAGGATGCATTGTTTACCTATAAGTTGTTCCTCGTTAAATGCATCACAATATAGGTCTACCGACAAAACGATGCTGTATCATTGGCGCAGTGCCGGTAACAGCTGATTACAGGAATGCAGAATACGTCTATCGTGTCATAATGCAAGTTCCCCATGGTTTCATAATGTACATGTTCTCACACATAAACTTTACAGAACAACAGACATGTGCTTACCGTAGGGCGTAGAAGGCTCTTTCAATTCGAGATCGCCTTGCATGCAACTTCGTGAAAATCAGAGACCGTAACAAATTTACTGTAAATGATGTGAAACGTAGAGCGATCGCGCCGTCACTGCCTTGAATGCCGAGCTCCAGCGTGATAACACAGGTTCTGTAACGCTGCTACCTTCGAGGATCATTAATTTAAGCAGAAAGTAAAAATCAATACACTGGCATATTTTTTCGACAGAGATACATGTATAATGCAGTAAGGGCTGTCCTGTACATCCAAAAATTACACACACAAAAATAAGGTATATAAATGCTGATGAGAAAGGAACATTTTTCATTCTTTGCGCATCATAATTTTGCACACTACAGATACGATCGAGTTTGTGCATGTCACGAGTTGCTAGTCAGCATTTTAGACCACCCTATCACACTCACGCGGTAGACATTTTGCCGAAAACGGAAAAGAGGGGTGGGGGAAGCTCTCCTGAAAGGAGAAAAGATGACTTTTCGCCCATCCTTTGCCAAAAATTACACATTTTTAGCAGTTTCTCCTTGAAAGTGCTATCTGCTTCGTCCCCTGTAACGCAACTAGGCAAAAGAACTACATGAGAACTAGAAAACTGGCCTCCACAAAACAGTTGACAATCTTAAGAAATTAAAAAACAACATAAACTTTCAGCCTGTGCGAACACCGTCTCGCAATAAAAAAAAAAATGACAGGTCAGTGAGAATGTAAACAATCAAAAAATGGCCACTTAACTTTGTTGAGACCCCTCCCCCCCACCACACACACACACACATATACATACGCACAAAAAAACAACAACAGACCCGACGTTCTTGGCGCTGCTTTCCTGGTCGTTGTTTTTTATTTTTTTTAAATACATAGTTTGAGTGCAACAGTTTAATTTGTCTTATAGTTCAAAATCATGCAATGATCAGTTGTAGCAACTTACAAAATTTATAAGCTTCCAATATATCAAGCCAGTAAGGAAACTTGTTACTCGACTCATTTATACTTTTCTTACTTAGGCCTACATTCAATTTGTTGTTGTCTTTTATTTCTCTATGTAAAAATAGAGATTCAATCTAATATTGGAACGGCATATCTTTAATATCAGCAAGTATTCCTCATTACTTAATGGGTTCCAGTATCAGGAATCAATTCGGTAAGTGCTAACAGTTGTCTTCCGGAGCCGGAGTAAATGACAACAACTAAAATCGAGACGTGAAATAATTAACTTACGAGACGAAGCGCAGAGAGAAAGTCTAATGAAAGTCCTCATCACTTGAGGCTTGTGGTTCACTGAGTCGAGACTGTTTTGTATCGGTTTTGTCTCAAGTCTTGACTTCCCTTGAATCAACAAGCGAGTCTTTTTTCAGTCTCTGAGTTTGAGTTTGATTTTGGGTTTAACGGTGCGTCAGCACGATAATGGCCAATTTGCGCCTCTCACGGTTTATTCACTCTCTCTCTTTGGGTTGGCTTTCAGTCCTCAGTTGCCTGTAGGTAAGATCAGATAAAAGTGAAGTTAAAGATCTAACGGGAAAAGGCCCATGCTGAAAATTATGTCTATGAATTTTGTAAATATATGGTAAAAATCTGTTAAATCAACTTGTAGAGTTCGGCCCCTTTCAGAAATGATAAGATGCGCTGCGGGTTCACGTCGGAAAATAATTCTTTCATGGAGCCGCAGGCTTGTTCAGTCTCATTCGTATGCGAGGTGCCGTTTAGCTCCATTTGCCCACGACAAAACTGAGACAAAACAAACTTGACTCAGTACAATTAGGCATTACCGTGACTTTAGATAAGGAAAAGAAATGCCCACAATGTTTTAATGTACACGTATCAGGAATCAGTCGCTATCAGACTGATGTTTCCCCAAAAAACAAAACAGACGAGAGCAGTATAGAATAGTTCGTCCCATGATAGGGTCTATTATAATCAGAATGACTTGTTGTTCTGCCCTGTCAACACCGCCAAGTGAGCTAGGCTATAATAACTAGGGCAGAAAACTGATGTCGTTGAACTCAAATAAGTGATAAACAAAATACTTTCTAGTCTAAGCGTTGTATTCACGTAAACATGTTATAATTATTTGATGCAGAAATGTTGGATGAACTACGAGTGGGTAATGTGGTTACTGCGTGGGTTCAATAGTAACTCCCTTTAGGATACACAGGATTAACAAACACAGGGTTCTGCTGGCAATCTTATTTATTCAAAAGCCTAACAAAGGTATCGCTACCAAAAAGCATAGGGAAAACCCTATCAAGAAAAGGAAAATGAAGCCCAGAAAAAGAAGCCCAACCAGCCATAAGCTGGAACAAGAGAAAAAGACAAAAATATGATTAGGATATAATGACAACATTAATCAGGCAATCAATGGTGGACATACATAGTAATAGTATTAAGTATTAAATCAAACAACAACAACATAATATAGAATTTAAGCAATAACCAACTGGATATGGCTGCATGGAATAAAATAGCGCTAAGGTTAATGAATAACAACTACAAGTGGCTATATCATATACACAAGGAGTTTCCTAGTACACTGGCAACATAAACTAATGTACTAATCAAAGTATGAAGGACATAACAAATGAAGGGGCAAGAACACAACAGTCTCGCTCCACTGAGCCGGTGTACAACACATCCAGAGTGGCCATTCCATAAAATAATAACGCAGTGGCCAACATGGCCCACTGACCGTCCATAACACAGACGCTGCATCCCAATGCAGGCCATCCTCATAGGCCCACTCCCATTATTAGTACTAACCCGCCCCAGGGCTATTGTATTGGTTACTTCCCTTCCCAATCGATACTGAAGGGTCATGCCCTTTGACCTTAGCCGCGGAGCTATGCCGCCAGGCTAACATGTGCATGACACACTACTAGATACATAAAGTAATGTGTACATTCCTTAAAATGAAACTGTCCTTCACACACTTACGAAACTCATAGAAGCATAATACATCTGGATAACTATAATACATGCACATGATATATATATATATATGTCGGCGAGACTCATTGCAACATGTGTAGACTCACTGAAACATTGTTCATCCACCGCCGCACATAGAACAATCCTGGGGCTCACCCATGTGAGGCCCAACTAATATTATACATCTCCAATACATGTAATTAATTACACATCTTAAACACTAAACACGCAATCACAATCACACTGCTCTCTATAGCATAGTGGTACTGGCAAGGTACACAAATACCCGTAATACAATCAAGTGTATAGTGCCGCTCGCTGTAACATAAATCATCCACATCAACATGTCAGGAAATCCTCACTGCCTACCACAACAAGGCAATGCTACACACACACTATATATATGCACACAAGCAAATCGTGATAGCTTGGTTAGCGAGCCATCATTATCATCTAGCACCGCAAACGTTAACTTTGACAATAAAGTCACAATATCAAGACACTGCGCTGCATCGCGCATCCTACACGTCTAATGACAATGGCAATTACCGTTGAGCCGGACTCATAATGGTCTCTGTAGATCAGCATTCTCTACGCGGCATCCAAGAAAGGGGGGGGGGTGCGCAAATTAAAGTCACTTCTAATATAATAGTCTCCAACTTACCCAAAGTCTCTCTGCTACTGGCGCAACTGGACTAGGCCATGTTTTGGGCGAGGCGCGCCACGGCAGGCCGCCGCCGGTCTATTGTACTGCAAGGTCCACTTGTGCTTCCTATTGTTGCGGCGTCTTTGATGGAGTCTACTGACCACTCGAACTGGCATCATCTTTATGAGCCAGCGCGGACGTCCGAGAGGGCTATTACGTAGTCCAGTGTTGGACAAGTGAAAGGTTCGGACGTGGAGTCCAGCCCGACAATAAAACTGGTTAGGGTCCTAACACAATCGAATTTACAGTACGGTAAAAAGGGTGCACACAAAGGTCAATTAGGTATCCCAGTAAACTGCAGAAATTACTCTAACGTCCCCTCTAGCTATAATTGAATAAATTTGACCCAGGTTGGAATTATCGGGGATAACATGCGTCTAACTCATAGTTTACTTTAAATCCGAGACCCTCTTATTAATTATTTCAATAGGATAGGTGCATCAAAGTACAACAAAATTGGTACCAATATAAAGTAGAAACGCGCGGCTAAAATTCTAACTGACTACTTTTACCAGAAACCCGGTAATAGTTTTAATATAAATTTTCAAAGTGTCAGGACTAACAACATTCGACAATTTTGTGCGGGATACTTTCGTCCATTAATACGACGTATCTCCATTGATAACAAACGTTATCATGAGTACCTATTTTGTACCGATAGGGTATTGCCTACTCTCAACAATGAATTCGGATTCCCGTCTTTCTGTCGGTGGATAACAACGAAGGAGCGAGTTGTAAGAAACTTAAAGCCATGATATAAGAGTTGGAAGCCCGGTGGTCAACATTTCCAACTGACCAATCAAAATGCGCGCCTTTCACCGTGATGTGAATAACGGGTCCCGCGCTAGTATTACAAGGGAAATAATCCAATTAATGGTACTCGGCCAAGTGTCCATAAACTACTATGAGTGGCCGTCCCTCACTCACGCACCAGAGTTACCATGAAAGCACATTAAAAATAGAAAGTCGTTCGTCCTCTCACAGTATTATCAGAGTAGACCTTTGGCCGAAATGTAATCAGTCTTGACTGTTTTGACTGCGAGGGCCTTGACCTGACGTAACACGCAGACCCCATAAGCCAGGTTGTTATAGGCCTAAAATATAAATGTTCAGTGACCGTGACTGGCTCGGATCTCATAGGTCAAGACCAAGGTCACAAATTATCCAAACGTGACTGTTTTTATTACGCATAAACCTGAGGTAGCCTCTGCCTGCTGAGTGGTAATACGGTGCGGTTTCTGAGAAATGCTTGCCCAATCAGTAATGCATGTAGGCCTACCTACAATTGTAAATGAAGGCACATAATGTGATATACATGTAGAAGCATGGTTACAAAATCATTGTTAGTAGGTACCCCAAACTGATTTTGGAAAGTGGCTATATCAATAAGTTTGTCTTCCAATGGATAGATCTCAGTATTCTAAGAATTTTGATACCAAATTTGTCTCTGTATCTCTTAAGAAAGTTGTGTCATTTTGAATTTGTTTAAATTTGTGGTAATTGTGCCATCAGCCGCGAAGCCAACTTTGACCTCCCATAAAATGACGGTTTATTGAGCCACGGCATTAAAAATTCTCAGTATCCAAATCATATTTTTTTTTTTTTTGAGGGGTACAAACAAAATACAAGCATCTCATTTTACATTTTTTAGTCAGCAAACGTCATCCGACGAGATTTTTTTGTGAACTCTTACAGGGGAGACAAAAATTATGATTTTTTTTTTTTTTTTAAATTGAAAAGGAGGTCAGCCGTGTCACCATTGACTTAGCACTGAGTGTCGGATAAAGGTGGCGAAATCAAGCATTGGGTGGGTCTCTAAAAACAGTCGGTGCATTGATTCCAGACATGCCCTATGTTTCATTTTGGCATCCCCTTATAATACAAAGGCTGTGGTTTATTTGCGTATTATTTTGTTGCTGATCAATAAAAGTTTCCGCTAGTTTCTCGGTCTCCAAACTTTTCAACAAATGATTTTCAAAAGAATTTCAACTTAAATCACGAGGAAAACTAGATTCTACATTGAATTAAACCTCATTAAAAATTTATCTGGCTTTCTGTGTGAGTTATTTCAAACACGTGCGCTACATGCTATTGACCCGCCGCGACCCTTTGTTATGAGGGGGTCAATTCGGTACGCGCAACTCAGAGCGAAAACGGCAAGACTGTGTCCTGTTCAAGCTATAAAAACACACAGCTAAACACATTAAACAATGCAAAAGGAAGTACATGTATATTTTGTCAGAGGAAGGATTAAACTTTATTTTAATGTAGGATACATGGCGTTTCACATAAATACACAGTAGTAATAGCCTTGTAATGTTGGCCTAAAATTATGCCAAAACGGGATTTCATCCCTTTAGCGGTCCAGTTTGGGGTACCTAATGTTAGGAAGAGTGCAAAATACATGTAGGTATGCCTACTTCCTCTCTTCATGTGTCTACAGATCCGGTTAGTCCTCGCTTATGAACCGACCTACGTGCTTAAGGCATCGAGGGGAAAGGGGGCAGCACAGAAAGGGGAAAGAGGCACCACAAAAACGGGGAAGGGGCACCACAGAAAGGAGCAAGAAGGCACCATAGAAACGGGGAAAGGGGTACCATAAACTTTTTTTTTCCCCACTGCCTGGGATAAATTTCGTATCATCACTTTTTCCACATTTTTTTTTTTTTATTGTCGACACAACGGGATAAGATCAGAACGAAGTCATCAGAGACAACATGGGGACTGTGCCATGTCTAGAACACAGAAACACAGGCTGAAGTAGTTTGGTCACCTCGTGAGGCTTCGAGCGAGCAGCCAGCACACGCAGCTTTTAACATGACATGGCATGGTTCCAGATGAAAAGGGTGTCCCAGAAAGTGATGAATAGAAGGCGTCAAAGAAGCAAACGGAAGAATCAACCTGACCGTGGCAGACGCTGATCACCAGGCCCATGTTCGAAAGTTGCAACTCCACTCGACGCTTAACGGCACAAGAGGATAGAGAAATGAAAAGGAAGGAAAAGAAAGGACAAACTAGAAACTAAGAAGGAGAGGAGGACACAGGAATAGAGGACAGATTTTCTTGTCTAACTGATGTACAAAATAATGCAATTTCAATTTCCTTGAGTTACCTGAATAAATTATCAAGAGCACTTCCTGCATTTCTTATGGCCTACTTTTGTAACATTTTTGCCGATTCTTTCCTGAGTTTGCTAAGTTCATGATGGATGCATCAGCATTCAGGGGTAAAAAAAAAATCCATGAAATCTGCAGCATGGAAAGTGTTCATGAATAAAACCTTGCTCGCCCCTCTTACTTTCTTCCAAGCCATGATTATTCGCAAACATTCATCAGCAAACTTAAGATAATGCACTCTCAACATTTACTCACTCATCTGAAGCAAACAGTGCATAAAATCACTATTATTCGCCATCCTTCCAAAACACACATCAACCATCCTTATCCATACATAAATCATCACCAACCCTCATCATACATGAACAAACATCCTGTCTCTGTTTATTCTGGGCTGCTTTTTTCCTTGTTGCGTTTTGTAATAATTGTGTGTCACATTCATCTGCCGGTAACTGGATGTATCTAACCATAGACCCTCTGATGAAACACGTCTTTACTGACAGCTGAAAAAAATGACAAAGGCCATATAATATATGAAGACTTGGTTCAGTAATCATTATGAACCTTGTGTGTCCTGGTACTACTAATAACTATAATAAAGAAATCACATTTGCTGTGTTGACAATCATTTGATTTAGTGCTAAGGAAAGCATTTTATATAACTTTAAAGGCAAAAATAGTGATGTCAAAGTTATTACTATCATCATCAAAATAAAGGCTCAACAGCACGCAACTCACAAAAATAAGTATCTTTCACCTACTGTGGACTCTCAAATTGTCTCACATCAAAACTATTGGCTCATTAACATGCTACGAATCTCAAACTCTAAAAGCTAACAAACAGTTAAAATTTGCAAAAAAGAGTGAGACTATGGAAATGCTTTTTTCTGTCCTGTGAAAAGTCAATGGAAAGAAAAAAATGCAAAGATTCAATGAGAACACAAAATTTTATGTCAAAAACATCCATCCTACTTCATTTTATTTACTGCGTGGTGCATCTTGATTTGATCAGTTTGTGTCACTCTAGACACAGTATGAAATCAGTATGAAAATGGACAAAGCAACTGTTTTGTGATTAGATTTAAAAAATAAAAAAAAAAAGCACTTGCGTTGAAGCAGTTCTATCCTATCAGTTGTTAATAAGGACATTCTGTTTCTAAATGAGTCAAAAAAAAAATAATAATAATAAAATAGATACAGTACAGTATGGTAGAGAAAAAGTCGAAGGAGAACTAGGGAAATGTTCCTCAAGAAATATCTTTTAGAAATTATCTAATTCCTCATCAGCCTGCTCAAAACTGTAAAATCTGCTCGCCAATAACACACACATTTATTTTACAATACAATGCATTGTTATAATAATGCACACAAGATTAAGGAAAATTAATCAAAATTACGCAAAGGATCATTAAAATTTCAATAGGCAGACACATTGATATAATGCTTCCGAATAACCACAGAGTTCGGTAAAATATTCGAACAGACGAAACAGTGAAATGGAAAATATTGTTGTAAAGCGTCACCGATGGAACGATAAATGCAGGACGGCTCTCATGTAAGGGACATAACCCATCTTAATAAGTCAAACGTTTTAAAGTTTTGATTATTTCCCTTACATTTGATACCGCCTTTTGCGGCCGCTTCGCTTCCTGCTGCGACCCCACAGTTTTTCTGTAGTTTTTATGATACACTGAAAGCATAGTATCTTGCGGAACTTAGACTTGACACTAATACCAAATGACATGCACAACGCTGTTGTGAAACACATAACCTTGTCCAGTACACCCACATGAACAATTCCACGATTTGCTTTAGACCATAAGTGTAAAACAGTAAGTGTTTTTCAAATGGGAGGTACTAATTGGCTCCTAGGGCAGGAATTTTAACCAGGGATGGAATTGGGGAGGGATTTCAACCACAGGAGGAACTCCAAACTGGGAAAGAATGGTATATTTTTGTGTATATAAGTATCAAATGAAATAGCAACATGCACAGTTATAAAGATGATCATGAATGAACAGTTCACGAAAACTTTTTTCAATAATTACCACTCTGAAAGGGTAATGGACAAAAATTTAAATGACAATTCAAAATGGGGAAGGAATTGAGGAAACATGGGGTCTCATGGGGAGGAATGTGACCTGGGGCTCGGAAAAAACACTGTTCTAGATGGAATGACCTAGCAAGGAGGCCGAACTCCACAAGTTGATTTAATAAATTTTTATCATATCCACATAAACATACTTTTACAGAATGGGCCTTTTCCTATTAGATTTTTAACTTCACGTTTTTCAAATGGGAGGTACTAATTGGCTCCTAGGGCAGGAATTTTAACCAGGGATGGAATTGGGGAGGGATTTCAACCACAGGAGGAACTCCAAACTGGGAAAGAATGGTATATTTTTGTGTATATAAGTATCAAATGAAATAGCAACATGCACAGTTATAAAGATGATCATGAATGAACAGTTCACGAAAACTTTTTTCAATAATTACCACTCTGAAAGGGTAATGGACAAAAATTTAAATGACAATTCAAAATGGGGAAGGAATTGAGGAAACATGGGGTCTCATGGGGAGGAATGTGACCTGGGGCTCGGAAAAAACACTGGTCTAGATGGCATGACCTAGCAAGGAGGCCGAACTCCACAAGTTGATTTAATAAATTTTTATCATATCTACACATAAACATACTTTTACAGAATGGGCCTTTTCCTATTAGATTTTTAACTTCACTTTCATTTGATCTTACTTATAGGCACCTGGGGGTTGAAAGCTAGCCCAAAGTGAGATAATGAAAAAAACACGAAATGCTCAAAGTGCAATTATCGTGCCTACGCACCGTTAAACTAAAATTCAAACTCAGTCATGACAAATAATGTATCAGTATACATGTATTTTATAAGCTCATGTTGACGTTGTTGTTACTCTTCCTTCCTTCAATATCTCTAATGTCTAGCTGTATCTGTGTGTAGAGATGGCTGATCAGGCTGATCCTTGCCATGAATTGTTGGTTGCAGTGATAACATGGAAACACTGGCGACATATTGAACTGGGAGATGGTACTTTCTCTGCTTTTTCGCTGCTGCCACTTCTGTACAGTCGTTTGAATTAGTTGCAACAGTAGGCAAGGTTTAACTCCATTCATAAACTTGTACAAGTCAACAGGATGCAATCTAAGAGTGAATTCAAATGGTGTGTTATACCCCCAATGATGCTTTGAGCACTTCAGGGCCAGACCAACTGTGACAAAAGTGATATAAAAAAAAATAAAAAATAAAAAAGGATCAGGACTTCGAGTAATGAAAGCCGCCTTATTGAAAGGGTACAAAATTTTGAAAAGGAGGTCAGCCTTTGTGCAACTCAATTCATTGACAAAAAACAACAACAACTACACCGCAGGTAAATTAAGCAAACAACAAAAAAATAAAATAAAATAAACATAATTTCTCCTTTGAAAAACGGCAGGTTTTTTTCTTCAGTGAACACTGGTATTCCTGTGAGACAAATTCATGATTATTATTTTCTTTTCAACTGAGCTCAATGTGAACCGTGTCTCAGGGTGAACTTTATTCTAAGTTTAGAAAACAGAAAAAAAGAAAAAAAAGTGGCACGGGGACTCCAGCACACATTACCCTACATAGCTACACTACTTGTGCCGTTTGAATATGTGGTTGCGAGAGCACTTTTCCCATGACATGGACGATCCTAAGTCTAATACCCTAAAGTACCAGTTGCCCCTTAAGATCTAAGGAAGTAGGTTCTAATCCGTATGTTTTGTCCGGCCTACCCCCGACCAAACTCCACCCCAACTCTCAGTCCCTCAGTAGCGCCTTGAGGGAGGAAATCTCGCCAGACCCTAAGCGTTACAGGCTAGTTGGGCGTAACTAACCGTGCGAGTACCTTGGTCGACCGCCGACCTCGACGCTACATGGAAGCAGGAGCCAGTGACCACCCAGGTTTCCCACAAGTGGCTGTTCTGTACAATAAATAAATTTGGGTTTTTCTTATATGACAAAGAATCCATACATTGTCTGCCATTATGGGTTTGACCTCATTATGCATACAACTCAGATATTAAATCCATACCGTTATCAACACTGCTAAAAACATCTTGTTTTAATTCAAACGTTTATGCTTATTAATATTTTGTAAGATAAATGTCTTTCGATACAGCATAGCTCCATAATTTTGTATTCTCAAAAAGACTCTACTCCCATTACAGGATTATCGTCCTTTGCCCTTGCCACAATCTTAGCTTTTCCTACAAACCGGAAGTGGAATCGATACTATTTATTTATTTGAATACAAATTACATCATTGAATATGACAACAAACTCAATGTGTATTTTTTGAAAATCCTCCTGTGTCTCCATCCCTGTTCTTGCAATCACATTTTCCCCATGACAATCAGCAGTAACCACCCCACCCCACCCCCCTTTTTTTCATACATGTAGTTTAATTTTTGTTGTTTTTTTAAAATCTGTCCAAGACTTGAGAATGACTTCATGTTGGATCCCTAATATATTTATTATTAAGTGAACTAAAAGCGATGTTGAAATTAACAATGGGGGGGGGGGGGGGGAGGGGGTTGAGCATCCTTATCCTTTAACACTTTCAACTCAATGAACCTAAGAAACATAACACAACATTGAGGGAATTGATGCAGTTGTCAACTCGGACTTGACAATAGCTGTACCTTCGGTGAATAAGAATGAACCAAAGAAAATCTTACGTAATAATTATACGACACCAGACTCAAATGATACCAGGCCTGATAACAAATATCAATAATAAGAATTATAAAAATAGGCAGAATTTGTCACTTGGATATAGAAATAAAGCTAAAAAGACAAGTCTGCAAAACATTCTCGGCATCCATCAAATCTATATTATTATAAAAAACTCACCACTAATGCAGCACAGATTTGAATGAAATTTTGAAGATGCCTGCCTTTCGACCTGCAGAAGATTTTTTTTTGTTAATTTGAAGACTTGAAATGTTGGGGAAGTATTTTCTTCGCGTTTTGCTTTGTGTCGCTGATTTCACCCAGATCCTTTATTTTTCACAAACACAGAAGCCGATGATGCTATGGCTTCCTGCCTAGGCTAGATCATCCATACTGAGTCACACTGCATAAATGGTGGACAATGATTCTTCTTTGATGACTCAAATTGATTTGGATCGGTGGGTTAAGTGATTCATTTGATTCGAATCTGTCCATAAGCCAGTGGTGGCATGAGCAAATCACGATTCGAGTCATTCAGCGACCTAATAGTGACAGAAACTGTGTCACCAACAGGTCCTAACACGGATAAGCATTGATTGGGTATTACCATGGGGTGATGAGTATGATCCATGCATTATTCCCTTAGTTATACCAGTTCCTCATCAAAGGCTGCTTCGCTGGCTCCTTTGCACAACGAACCTCAAACGAGAGACAAATCATTGTTGATTCATCAGCTGATTCGTTCGGTGGTGATTCGAATCAGCATATCTTATTTGAATTGCAAAAAAAATCGACTCAGTGATTCAAACCATGCCCATCAATACATTGCAATGTGCACTGCTTTCTTTCATCACTGTCTGCACAATAGACTACTACCCCCTCAGGCAGTTGGTATGGAAAAAACATGTTGAGTGTATGATTGTGGGGGTGGGTTATTCTAAAAAAAATTTTTTTAATATGTTTGTCTTGCTGAATATGTGGATGATCCTTTACGTCTCGGAGCCTGTTATAACATAGTATTTGTACAGATTCCTTTCTGTTTGAAATGGTACCGCTCCTCTTTACGGTCGTAGAACATGAAACAAGCATAAAACACTAAAATGGACACAAAATATCTCCGGCTGTGAAACAATCCACAGATCAGGCTTTGTTGAGGTGCGGTGCCTGACCCTCACCCATTGGCACTTGCCTATGTAGGGCCCTTATCTATGAAACACCATCATACATGCATCATACTGATAGCCATTTCTCTTTGTTTGTGTGCCACGTAGCATTTCTAAATACAGAATTTTTTTTTCACATTGGAATCAAACTTTTCTGGAATGCTGGATGGTAAAATAATTTGAAATTATTTTATGAAAATAAATAATTGCATTGAAATTCTCATATGTCGATATCTAAGTTGGTGAAGATCAATGCTTACTGCGCAATATTTCCGATATTCTTTCTTTGGCAACGGATGTGGGCCAGTGATTTTCAAAATGGCCGCGCCCACCGTCTGTCCGTCAAAGCAAGGGGCGACTTTGACAAAACTGAGGCTAAAGGAAAATTCGACGGCTAAAAAGACACACAAAAATTTGCTGTGTATAGTACCTCGCGAGTGGTATGTTTTACTTTTGTTAGAAATCACCCGCTAGAGTTTTAATTTTATTTTCAGTCACCATGAAGTCAAGTGATAGAGATCTAGAGTGTATCTCTAGATCCGGCACTTACCGTTAAGTAGGGTCCGACAAGTGCCCTAGATTCCATTGTCTGTGCCCAATTAATCTCAAAAGATTGCAATACGTAGGGGAGGTAGAGTTTGGTGGTCTGGCTACTAGATCTAGATCTAATACTATAAAACTAAGGCCTGCTTACGCTGGTAGGTTTTACTTTTAGGAATAGAATTTTGGTCATGTTTCGAAGGGGGAAATCGGAAAACAAAAGACGAAAAGCCAGGAGAGTTCTTCCCACACAGTCCCCCGTTCCTTTTTTTCTATTGAAGTGCTTTCACAGACGTCTGCGAATAAGATTCAGATCTATGGAAAAGTTCTCCCGCATTCTGCAATCTGCGATGGCGCAACGGTTAGCTCTGCGGTGATCAGTCAGAGGCTACGGGTCTGGTCCGTCTTGGGTTCATGCCATGCCAGAGAGTTATTGTTTTTGTAATCTAGGATTGCTCATTTTTAGGAAAAAAATTATTTTTAACTGAAGGATTTTGCAAAATTGATGTGGGGAAATTGATCAATGTTACTATCTAGTGTGCTCCAGATTACTTTACTCCTGTTCACTGAACGGGACAGAAATTACAAATGTAAATCAAATTTTAAACAGTCATGTTAGTTTAAAATGATTTCTTTTAGACAGTGTGAACCGAACAGCTCATCTCTCTCCACGGTAATCTGGATCTATTTGACATGTTTTATTTTATTACTTTTCAAATTTTTTTTGTTTCCATGGAAATTTGATTCATTTTTGTTTGCTCTGTCTGATATTCTCTGTGATTTCACACCCGACAAAATTGGCTAATTAATAATTATAATAATAATTCATCTAAAAAAAAAGTTGTAAAAAATATAAAAATCCTTGTCATAATTTTATACTCTGGAGGAAAGCAACGATGGTTGGGGGGGGGGGGGGGGGGGGAGACGCAAAAAATAAAAAAGTGACCCAAAAAAAAGTCAGATCTTGTGGAGCCTTGAAACCCCCCCCCCCACAACTCGGCAGGTGAATTTACTTGTGGTAGGGTTTTAGAATAGAAAAAAGGAATGAGCGGCAATGGAGGACAAATTCCTCCGGCTTTCCGATTTCCCCTCGACACGCTGTTTGTTTACATGGGTCCGTTATCTGAATGAGAAGTGATGTGCATCGTTTGTTTTGGTCAAGTGATTGAGGTGGACGTTCGGGTGGCCGCCGCTGGCCTCTCACTCGTCGAGCGAAAGAATTGCTCGTTTCAGTGTGTGGACGTGAAGTATATCTGATCTTTCTAGACTTTTATCACTCGCTAAAATTCAGAGGGCTTTGGTTCTCGCCTGCTTGTTATAAAAGGTACTTGGGTGATTTTGTATCCCATAGACAGCTTTAGCCATCAAAAATGTTTTGGTGAAAGTTTCATCGATAGCTCGACCGAACGCCATTTTAAGGAGCTCTTCCAAAATAAAAATCACAAACCAAAAATCCATCTGCGAATAAGATACTGATATTAAATAAGCATGGCCTTTTTCTATTCCTAAAACCTACCAGTGTAAACAGGCCATTAGTCTGCCATCTTGACGCTTCAACAATGGTTGATTCGGTAGGCCTACTGGTCAATGTCAAATTGCGTGGGCTATAGGAGCCCAGCAAGACCACAACTTTAGGAGTGACCATGCATGGGGGAGGGGGGGTGGTCTCATGGGGGCTCCGGGAGTTAGTCCTCTGTAGCATAGGTGCCACTTTTCCGCGATATAGCGGAAAACCGATATTTGAATTTTTTCTGTGGTATTGACAATCAATCATATTATATGTAACTGTCTATTTCAGTGAGTCAAGGAAAATGAATAAAATAGCACTTTAGGTACCTCCAAATTATGTTATTTATGCTTGGTTTTTTTTTAAAATTCTAAATTGGGGGGAGGAGGCCAATGCTCCCCTCCCCCAACCCCTTCCCCCAGCGAGTCAAAAAAAAAGTTCCTCCTTTTTCATAATTCCTGGGTGGCACCTATGCTGTAGGGACTTTTTTTTTTATGGTAAACGCACGGCTCGGTGATTCCCTGCTGAGAGGGGATCATAGCATTGCGAGTTTATTAATTCCGCCGGTATCGAATCTGCCAAAGCGTCAAGATGTCGGGACTAAAGCAGCAGGACCATCAAACACCAATAGTGCTTGTTTTATGTGAGAAACTTGAATTTTCTTTATTTTTTTAGAGTGGCAAGTAAGTTACAAAGTTACTTCATATCACACAATGTCCAAACAAAATGGAATTGCCGCTCAGTTCACCTTGCTGCGCTTTCAACCAGAAAGCTTAGATCTAGTCTAGATTAGTAAGCCAAATGTAAATCTGGATTTATTCAATTAACCCTCACCCTGCGCGGGGCGACAATAGTCGGTATTGACTTGCAAGCGCTCACGCTGCCGCCAGGTCAAGCTGACCGCGCCACGCGCAAGCCCTATTTTCAGGCGTCGGGTCACTGACCTTTTTGAGACGTAACCACCGTATTATTGTTCACTGTATCTCTTCTAAATCAAAGACATTGTGACATGGACATGTTAACCAGTGAACCACTGGTCGGAATCACAAAGACTAAGCTTTCAAAGGCTCTCCCTACACTTTCAAAAGATGTAACATCGACATGCGAACTGTTGCTCAACAAATTTGCAATATTATCTCATTTTCTCACAAGCTGACCACCATCTGGAGTTGTCTGTATCTAAGAACCAATCAGAAACAAGCTCTGAAATAATCTTTGCCCCAAATGCCCACATTGGTTTATTAGTATGTGTCAATCAGGATGAAACCATTTGTGTAGGGCTTGGGAGGGCGTGGCTAGTTATCATGCTTCGTTCTCACGAAAACTACAGCTGTCAGTTTGGAATCATAAGTCAGATCATTGGTTAGAGACTGACAGACTAAGATTTTGCTGGTTAATTCATTATCAAGCGTGATAAGGCATAGCAGCGAATGTTTTCATACCGATCAATAAAAACCGAACCACGTGGACAGCGTATGTGGTCATCGTCTAGCGGCACGGGTCAGTGACCCCAGATAAGATTCTCCGTGAGTAAGGTCACTGACGGAGCAGCGGGCTTTACAGGTAACGCGCAGGGTGAGTGTTAAAATAGATCTAGGAAAGACTTCTGAATGTGCTTTTGCCAGATTCCACCTTTTCACAAGGCATTATAAGCATAATAAGGTACTCACTGAGCTATGTGTTATTTTTATAAAAAATCTTTTTAGAGCACTAACTCATCGGTGGGCCTCAAGCATCTTGGAAGTCCTCCCTAGATTTACGCTTTTTGTTGTTTCGTCAAGCAATAACATGAACTTCATCATGAAGTCATGCAA
The DNA here is from genome assembly GCA_963931925.1 of Onchidella celtica. Classification (NCBI taxonomy): domain Eukaryota; kingdom Metazoa; phylum Mollusca; class Gastropoda; order Systellommatophora; family Onchidiidae; genus Onchidella; species Onchidella celtica. The sequence continues at coordinate 43,372,967 of OZ007580.1, forward strand.
TTTGAAATATATTATGTGTATACGTAACTATTATTGAGCTAATCCTGGCACCGTGGCAGTATGGATTACAGGTGTAGAATATACAGCGGATTCTGCTAATTACGGAAGCAGATAAATAGGAAATTTCTTTCTATTTGAAAGATTTCCATGGTTCTGCTGTAATCCTTCTTTAGTCCTTTAAGTTTATATAGTGTACATGTAAAGAAAATGATATCACTACTGTTCAACCAAAAGTTTGTCTTTCATTTATCTGGTCAAAAGAGAGTGCAGTCTTGAAATTGTATTGCCTTCGAAGTTTGAAGTGAAAGAAAAAGGTCAATTTGATGTCGGTCAACAAGATGGTGTAAAGGGGAGAGTAAGGTAGATGATATTGTGTCATTAAAACGTCCCGCGAGGATACCAGACAGAAAGACGCCACCAGCAGGAGAGCAGGATACGATTTTTTTTTCTTTTTACGTCACCCTCTTGTCTTCACATTTACTACACCCTTCCGTCGGCTGTTACGAATGTGTGACTGATATCTGTCGAGCAGTTCAAACGCACAACATATGTACTCAAAATAACCGGTCGATCACCACCCACTGTTCTGGTGGATCTGTCCAGCAACCTACATAAGACTGCATCTCATTCACACACACACACTCACACACATTTCAAAATAAAAACTTACAATTTGTTTCTTACATGATAGTCATAACCTGTCAAGCCCATGCCCTGTGAATGGTTATCACGCCCACAATCGTTAGTGTCGGTAGTGTCATAAAATTAAAAAAGACGTACCCATGTTCTTTCCTCGTAAATTTTGTTTTGGCTGGCCTTATCTTCAAATACTGAAAAGAGATAGGTGTTCTAGTAAATTTGTGATAATTGAGAAATCAGAAAGTTTATATTTCCAAAATGGTTGTATTTTTTTTGAAACTTTGATGATGCTACAATGTGCAGTTTTACTGCCATTCCTTTTCACAATCCTATAGAGTAATTGTAATTATTTTGACAGTAGTCAGCATGCAACTTTTAAATTGAGGTCGCGATTTTGCCACGTGAAATTTTCCGTGAGCAGAATTATAATGTGTTCCACTTTATTGTTTCCAATAATTTATGACGAAGGGTTTAATATGGAGTGAAAATGCTGATTGGAGTCAAAATAAAGTACATAATGTAGTCATTTTCATTTTAGTGCTGGTGGAAAATGTTCATTGTCAGTAAACATGTTAGATTTGAGAGGGTCAAGCTTATTTAAGTACTTGTTGATAGTCACAATGCAACGTTGGCTTCTGCCATTAACCCTTGTACACCTGGGAGGATTTCCAAATGCGTCTCATGGTCAGATTTTCTTTAATGTTTCCAAACTCTGGCCAGATTGCAGGGGTGTACTGATCCTGACAATGATGCAATTGTGGGGATAGTGAATTGTAAATGCTCTTTATCGATGTTTTTATAGTTGATGCGCAGCTTGGCGACTATTGCTGAGTACCTTTATAAAGATGCAATCTGGCAATAGTGGCATGAGACGCGGACAGTACATTCAGGAGTTTTTCTGTAGGCCTACCAGTACAGGAACTGCCTTTAGCCATTTGTAATGATACCTGCTAGTTTGCACTATCACTCTGTTGTAGGTAATGAAACTGTCACCTTCCAGAAAATGTCTATAGTTTATTAAGGTTTCCAGGTCAATGCAAGCTTGGAATCGGAATACCAAATTTGTAGCATTACCACCAGGAGCACAAACATCCTTTGCAGTATTTCCTCCTGGCTTTACGGTTAAAGACTTTTAACCCTCTCAGTGCCAGAGCCGAAAAGCTGTGATTTTGTATATAGTTTTGGAGACCTTGTAGATCTCAGTACTGCCACTTGTAAACATAAACTTGTGCAGAAACTTTTCATTGAAATAATAATAATTGGCAGAAAAACAATGTTCATTGTCATCTGGACACAAGGATGTTCTCATTTTACCAAGTTGATATTGAAAGGGTTAAAGATTTATGAATTTTCCATGTTGTTGTTTTTTCCTTTCTTGCCCAATGTAATCCATTTCCCCCCAAAGCATTCCTAGTGATTGCATTATACAAAATGCATCAACTCTCTCAGGATGTCGGTGTTACTGTTAGGGGCTTCGGTCAAGTCTGGACGTAATTAATTTTTTCCTACTTTGGGAAAAACCAGCATGGTTCAGAAAAACACTGACAGAAAAAAAAGTATTGATAGTAAAGTAAAATGTTATACATCAAATAAAAGAGAATTGAATGCAGAATACAGTATAAAGCAGCAATACGTCCAAACAGGTTTTTCACAGGCGCCGATAAATCGCTGATATGTCTTTAAAGAGTTAAATCAGAAATTCCATAATATTCATATTGATGCAGTGAAAACATCTTTTCTGAACTACATTATTTTCTGTTTGCAGGCCAAGACCACCAAAAGATGTGGAAAGAAATATTTTAGACATACTTTCTGAGTAAGTTGCTTTGGACAGCTATTTGCATTTAAAAAAATGAGAAAGCCTTGCTTTAATTATAGACAACATAACAGACATAGACACTGCTTTAAAAACAGACAAACTAACTTAGGCCTACAAAATGTGGCACATACTACATGTATATATATATATATATCCAAGTAGTGCTGTAAGCAGCCTCTGAAGCTGGGCTGTATAGTAATGCTGCTGTTACCAGCCGATTTGCTTAGATGCATACCTAAGTTTTTCCGATCTTTACCAGATGCTAAAGTCATTCACTCAGGTGAAGCATTAATTACATCCATGATCTGTCATTTTGATAATTTCTTCATGGAATTGAGTTCATTATTTGAGACTTATCTTATTGTTAGCAAATGCAACATAGAGCATGCACAGGTGAATTTTGTAGTCTTGCAGAAGAAATGCCAGGTTTTGATACATTCCTAGAATCTGTGCTCTCAACATTTAATCATATATTATCATAGCTCCATAAGGTTAATTATGAATTTGTATCATATTTTATTGGACCCAGTTGAAGTCTATGTCCCAGAACTGTTAACTGTTGAGTTTGGCTGATTATGACATCTGACCCACTTCAGGGGCCTCAAATTGCTTTATCATCTGATGGCTTATTTTGAGGAGAAAGCAGGAGTTACTTTCCTGTGAGGCAAGCAACTGTAATCTCTTGACAATGTAATATTTCAGATGAGCACTGAAAATCAAATTGGTGATTCATTTCCATTGACTTTCAGGAAATTAAAGGCTGTGCCCGGGATTTTCAAGTCTGTGAAGCCAAAATTTACAAATGCGGATCAATGTGCTAAAATTGCAGCCAGGTGAGTCTTGACATTGAAATACACAGATTATTTGAATGTTGATTTGTTCTGTGTTGCGATTGAATGTTTATATTAATAAATATGATGTATTTGACATCTAAGATCTGATGACCAGCGTTTCTACAATAAAAACCTCCCCCCAGCCACTTTTGCCTCTCTAGGTGTGTGAGCAAAATTAGCCACAACAAATGAGAGGTGTTGGCCATTATTTTTAAAAGGAAACAGTGGATGAAGTTTTTTAGTAGTCATTGTAGAGGGGCAGTCTGGCATTGACTTAAGATTTCTATTGTACGTTACTTTGAGAAGGTGACATGCAGTAGAAACCATTGACAACAATGGCAAGTATTATTTTTAAAAATAGACTTGTTTCAACTAAAGTGAGTCCCTCATTTACAACAACAGCAGACATTATATTTGAGATAGGCGTGTTTTGGCAAATGTGAGTGAAACCTGACATCGATATCTAGAAAAGGGTAAAATATGCTCCACCAGGTTTATTGAAATTCCCGAGGCCAGTTTTTAGTTACCTTTAAGGGAACATTGTTCCTTGGTACTAGTGGTCAGTTAGTTCAATCGATCTGAGTTTTACTCATGGTGTATTATTTTGTTTGCTCTCACAGTCACCACATGATTTTAAATAAATTTTTTTTTTGGTCATGTTTGCCAAAATTGGCTTGTTTATTTGTTTTTTTCCTAAGTATTCCTGTAACACTAACAGGACAAGCTTTTTGTTTTGTTTTTTTGTCATGAAATCACATCCAAATCATTGTCCGCAATTGTTTTAGAGCCCAAGCATAACCCCCATTCTATTTCTAGAATGGGTATTTCTGGGTCAGGGCTTTCTGGGATATGGACTATTGTCATCTGCACCACATTATATAGAATCTAATATATGCATTTTGTTTGTTCTCTCGTGTCATACTCATAGGTCACAACTGGCAATTGGCACTTCCAGTGTTTTTCGAGCTTTGGAGAAAAATGCACTGTCATGTGTTCTGGTATCTGGCCAAGCCACACCAGCTATTGCAGTGGATCACATCATAGCCCTTGGACAGGAGAGAGGCTGTCCTTTGCTATGCCTTGATCAGCTGTCAGCTTCTGTCGCCGTGGCAACTGAGTCAAAATGCCTTCCCCTGGCAATTGGTTTTAAGGTAGGTAGTTATAATCCCATATCCGTAGAGACTCAATACCTGTACTGACATATTCTTTGATACCTATCACAATAGATGTTCTTAAACCTCTTGCTCACAGGGCCAATATTTCAGTCCATCATATGTTGAAGGAGACTGTGGCACAATTGACATATCGGCCCTAGCATTTCCTTCTAAAACTGCCACGAGGCTGACATACATAGTGGCTGACATACATAGTGACCGACATTGTTCCAGAGTGTTTTGCGCTCTTTAATTTTACTACTTCCCGCTGTCTTTCTAGCCGATAATTTATTATTCTAGTACCAGTCTAAAGGGAGGAAGGGCATTTGGGTTTGCAGAAAAAGAGTTAAAATAAATATAGGATGAGGGCTTTGCTTTCACTTTAAAACAGTAGAGAAAAAAAATACTGTGTCAGTGCTGGAAGTATGTACTACCGTAGAAGAGAAGCCGCTCAGCAATGAGAATACAGTTCAGACTGAAGACTTTTAAGTATTGCATATGTGTCAGCCGACCCTTATTTTGTTTTACAGGACTATCCTGTAATTACTAATTAGGCTATTGGGAAGGACAGAGAAAATAATGACTGGTCCTTATTTATTAAAATTGTCGTTTAATTGGTGAAATGGGGGAGAAAGTTGAAAGTAATGACATGTAGTAAGTGTGTCACTGCAGCTTGTGGCATTTGTTTTTTTAACTTTTCAGAGAGTAGACGATGCCACAGAGTCAACATTTGCGGATGTGATATCGATCATCACTGAAAGTGCCCCAGCTCAGGAAAGTTCACTGCCTGTTTCCTTAGCTGCTGATGCTCCCAAAATAAAATTTAAAGAAAACAAATTCAGGTATAATTTGGAAATATTTGTGGTGAGGTCTTCATTACTTCACATGGTGTGTAAGTTATCTAGAATTACCAAAATTTAAAAACGATGTGTTGTTGAACTCTAAAAAGACAAGCATATTTCAGCCAGGAACCGTAAGTAATCTAGCAGAATTTGCCACAATTAATCCACAGTGTAAAACAACCCCAGCCCTCTCAGCTGGTGAAAATAAACATTGCATAAGTAGTTTCCTTGTACGGTATCAGATGCCAACCACATTTGTCATGTACCAACATAAAAACATTAGAAATTACAAGTTTTGTGCCTAATTACTTTTCATTTGTTTGATCCGTACAATGTGAAAAATGAATCTTGTGCATTTTACAATGTTCCGTCTGCAATATAAATGTAAGTGGATATAACATATTCAAAATTTTTATTTCTCTCCCCCCCCCCCCCCCCCCCCCCCTCGATTGTCCAAATACTTGTTTATTTAAGATATATTTAATTTATTCCACTCTTTACTCTTGTGGTGACTGCCAGGATTTGGGTTAGTGAGAAAGTAGTGTTCAAAAAAGAATTTTCAGGATTTTGCAAATTTTTGTTTGTATCTTATTATTCTGCCAAACCCTCATAAGCGTCACACTGAAAACTTTGGAGGAGAACTAAAACATTTTGTATTAAACCACATTGACATACTTCTTTAGTCCAACTGTTTTAATTCTACTGTAGCTTACTACATTATGGTAAGGCAATTGGTGGGGTTTTGTTTTATCAAAGAAAATGCTGCGAGCGTCTTATTTATAAATGGACGGTTAAGAGCCTTTGGCAGAACAAAGTCAATGTGTGTCGTTGTATCTGGGAAGTCTGGGAAACAGGTGTTTTTCAAGTGGTTTTGCCCACTTCTTTTCATTTCATGGCTACAGTCACAGATTTCACAGGATCTGATTTCTTTTTCAGACCAGCAAGGATTCCTGACGAGAAAGAGAAAGAGATTCTTGATGAACTGAAAAGGTATATTTTATGAATTATCCCTTGCTTCGTATAATAATAATTCACCCAATCGCACACTGTTGTTGACAAAAATAAAGCACACCATGTTTGCTATTGTTGATCTTTGTCATACGTGACGCATAACTTATTAAGTTATTATTCTATGCTGGTCAGCCAGAAAGGGGGCACTATACATTGACAACTCATTATTGTTGACTCAGGGAAGATTCATGAAAAACAGTTTGTTGAGGGCACAGACTGTTCATCAAAGGCTTGATTCAGCAAAAGATTGTGGCTTTACCAAAAAATTATGCATTTTTCACTTTTTATTTATTTTTGGTTCTGGTGCGTCATATCTTTCATGCTGTGTTAGTATTTCTGATTATTCTCATGATGTCGCCTTTGTGTACTGCTGTTGTCAACAGGTTGTTTACTGTCATGGTCACCTCAAGCACAGGAGGAGATGTGAAAAAGAAGGGGAAGAAACAGCGCAAAAAGAAAAAAAACCTGAAGGATCTTTTTGATAAAGTATATCAGTGAGTACTGAATGTATAGATCTCCTATCTTGATCACTTGTTTTTCTTCTTCCTTTCACTCCCAATGCACTTTTCTGAACGTTGACTAGGCACATGATACACTTCTAATCGTCTCACATTTCCTCCATTATTATTATGTGTATGGGTTGTCAACTTGTAATTGCTTTCTCCGTATTGTGTGCGCAAACGCACATGCATGCACACACACACACTGGAAAAATCTGGAGTTTTGCATACGTGCTGTCCTATAGTGGCTATAAGATTCCAATCACAAATAATCAGTGTTGTCATTTCAAAGTTTACACATTTCTGTGTAAATTGCATGTTTATTTATAGTAACTGATAAAATGATCATGTCACAGTCAATTCACAACTGCCAAAGTCATTTTTTTTTAGTGTTTTGAGATGAAATGCTTACCTCAATCAGGGGTTGTGAGGGGAAATCGATATAGTCTGGGTTAGGGTTCAATGAATTAACGTCATTCTTGAGACGAGAGATGGTTCAGTTTCCTCACTGTCTTGTAATTTTTGTCATAGTCCACAGTTTGAAGTTGGCAAACGCACCGTGAAGAACATTCTGGAGAGAGGAAAGCTGCAAGTGATTCTGGTGTCCGAGGAGATTTCACCTTTTCTGAGATCAGAACCACAGTCGTACTCCCTGCTGTCAGTTGCTGCTCAGAAGAAATGTCCAGTCGTTGTCCTGCCTGGCCTAGTTGAGACCCTTAGAGCCATTTGCAATGCTAATGTCTCAGTGTTAGGTTTCAAGGTGAGGAAACAAGTTAAATTCTATATTATGGAGAGAGTGTGTTGCAGTTGGGGGCAGCAAGTTTCGTCCAAAATTTGAAATGTTTGTGTCCGCAGAACCCATCACCTGAACTGAGTAAATCATTCTTTCAGCTAAAGGTGTTTTGACTATCATTGGAATTTCCATTCATAGCTGGATAACTGGATAAGAAGGCATGAAAAAACTTGGGAGTTCCAGAATCTGGTGTACAAGAAAGCCACCTACAAGATGTGTAGCGGAGCAAGTGCCATGGGTGGATCACAATGACCTGGTTCATTGGCTAGTTCTGGCATTAGGTCAAGACCATACAACTTGCAGTCCTGAAGAACTGGCTCTGTTTCCACACTATGTGGTTGCATTTTGTGTGACCGTACATTCATGTATTTTGTAAGCTCTTCATATTACTTATTCCTATCGTTTTCTTTAACTCCCTGCAGTTCACACATTGAAAAATCGTTACAATTGTAATGATGCACGGTGGCCTCAGAACTCGATCGAATATGGACATATTTTTGTGTTCAGAGTTAAACAAGTTACATGTTTAAACCAAGGAGATATTAATCTATCAATTTTTATTTTAAAAGTTCGTGAATAATGTTTCTTTTTTAAAGAAAAATTCCGTGTGTTTACACAAGTATTTCTTGACCGTCCGGTCGCCATCTTGGATTTTCGTGTGCGGATGGCTCTGTCAGTTCTTGCCAAGAATTGGCAAAATTTCTATTATAATGGCATCAGATGAAAGTGAGAGTGAGCTGGAATTAAACCTCAGTGGTAGTTCAGACTCCTGGGCACCCGATGACGATGAATCTGAGGATTCTGATGAAAATACAACACCAGATCCAGGGAACCATGCCGACTCAGAAAGGTTTGTTTACATTCTTCTCGCACTACGCTTCAAACTAAAGGACAAAAGAAAACAAACGTCCCATGGGAGGTCCAGTTTTAATTCATAACATATATTTGAATCATTTTTGTATTCATTTTTGGTGTTCGGGACAAGGGAGAAGTAGTTTCTACCTTCTTTTTTCATCTCAGTTCTACGCTACCTTCCTGTTGCTAAGGCCAGACATGGCTTGTTTACATTATAAGGTTACAGACGAGTTACACCAGTTTGTAGGTGTAATAACAATGGATTGTGAATAACTGTATTACATACTCATTTTCTTATGGAAGAGAGGGTATTCTGTATGAATGCAACTTTGTTTCACATTAGATCTAGATCTAGTGATAAGAATTTTCAAATATTTCATAATTTTTCAGGGCACTCCCCGAGAAAAGTTACAAGGACCAAGATGATGGGCCAAAGAATCCTCTTCCACAATTTTTACCAGCCCGTAAACCTGGATTACACCTCCCTGAGACTACAACAAGGCTTGACCACAGATTGTATTTATCACCAGGTATTTATTCTTATATAAAAATTTTAAAAAACCAAACCGCCAAAGAATCTGAGATGATCTTGGCTCCCAAGAACAAGTCTTGAAATTTGCTTTCATTTTGTTAGAGCTGATCTCTATGTTTCTAAAGTTGTGAACAATGCAAATATAGCTTCTCTGTGATCAGAATACATGTACAGTGGACTTCACTTGAGTTGAACTCACATGAGTTGAACTTCTCTTGAGTTGATCTTTTTTGGTGGAACCGGCACCATTGCATCATATTTTATATTAAAATAAAACGGTTGTGTTGACTTCAACTCAAGCGTCGCGACACCTATGTTGACTTTGATTTCCTGTCCCATCTCTTATTCCAATTGTTGAACCCCAAATGGATGAGTTGATCTCGATTGTCCGACCAATGAAATTGAGTCAACACCTCAACTATCCTTCACTGACACTCCCCCGTTGGCGACGCAATGTGTACACTACAGCGCGCTGATAGGCTGTAAGGTCTCTCTTTGTTTTCACGCACAGGCACACAGGTAGTGAGTCCACGTGGGTGCATTACGATTACACACGGTGTCATGGACAATGCCCCTCCCTCTCAGTCCTTCTCCCACGCATACTTCAAAAATACCACCACCCAACACCAAAAAGCAAGGGAACGCTGATAGGCTCCTCCCTCTCAGTCCTTCTCCCACGCATACTTCAAAAATACCACCTGATACCACCACCCAACACAAAAAAGCAAGAGAACGCTGATAGGCCCCTCCCTCTCAGCCCTTCTCCCACGCATACTTCAAAAATACCACCACCCAACACCAAAAGCAAGGGAACGCTGATAGGCTAGTCCCAAGGCCAGAGCAGGTCTAGAGGCCTGTGGTCAAGCCAGTGCCGTGATGGTGTTTTGACTGACAGCTAATGCCAGTGAACCACTGGTGGGAATCACAAAGACTAAGCTTTCAGTTTCAAGGGCTCTCCCTATACTATCAAAAGGCCTAGCAGCGGCATGCGAATTGTTGTTCAACACATTTGCAATATTATCATCTCATTTTCTCCTAAGTTGTCTGTCTCTAAGAACCAATCAGAAACGCTCTGAAATGACCTTTGCCCCAAATGCCCACGTTGGCTCTTTAATAGCGCTAATCTGGATAAACCATTGTTTAGCGCTCGGGGGTATCATGCGTCGTTCTGAAGAAAATTACAGCTGTCAGCGTCAGTATCAAAGTCAGATCATTGGTTAGAGACTTACAGTAGGTATCCCAAACTAATTTTCCATTTCATTAAAACACAATATTTTTTAACTGATTCAGATAGTGCTCAAGAAAACATGGATCCCAGTTTTTAAATCATCAAAATCGGTGAAGAAATAAAAAAAGTTATGAATTTTTAAATTATTTTTTTACTTAGAATTTTCAGACTCGATTTTCAAAGCTGCGATGACCCATGTTTGCGGTACCGTAGAACTCACAATAACAAACGAAACTGTGTTATTTTACATGCATTCCAATGACATATGTAAATAAATGCAGAAAAATGAGAAAGAATAAGTAGGTCTTGATCCTGTTTATTTAAAAACCATATCAAAAATTGAGAAAAATAACATAATTTTTTATACGAATTCGAACCAAAAAGCTAAAAATGTGATTTTTACAGGTTCATAAATCCAGTGTTTTCCATACAAATCTCCAGAAATTCCTTCTGAGTAAAGTCAGAGTAACAGTGTGAAAGCCCAATTTTTTTTGGACAGATAGTATGAATATTCTCTGAATTATTGCTTTACAAAATTTGTTGAGCAGCCAAAACGGCCATTTGGAAAAAAATTTGACGAAAACACAATTTTCAACATAAAAATTGCAAAAATTAAGATGCATGCATGAAACTTTGCATGAACCTGTTTTTTGGGGCATGGAATCCATTTCTGGCACTCTTTTTTGGATTGCAAGTGAATTTACCAAGTTGTTAGCAAACTTGAATGCTTGACACTCAATAACTGAAGAGTAAACAAGACCACGAGACACTGAAACACCAATTTATACCAAAATATGCTAACAAATAATTGTACAACTATGCTGTTATGTTACTGTTAGTTCTCTGCTATTCATTTTTTGATAGAAGGAACAGTAATATATTGACAACATAGTTTTCTATTAAAAATCAGGCAAAATATGACTTATTTACAGAAGTATTCAATTAACACATACATGTATTTTTTCTGTCTTTCCTGTAATTGAAATTTGAGAGCAGTAAGATAGGCATACAAGTTACAACTGCCATGAATTTATTTCAGACTAAGGGGTAAGAATCAGGAAAAGTTGAATAATGTATCCATCACTCTGGACGGGCTCGCTTCCTTGGTGGCATATCATCAGAGGCATCAAAACCTAAATGATTACACAGTCTTGTGTATAAAGTTCTTACATTGCCTGCTAAGAGAATTTTCTCACCCAAGATAATTTTACGGTATCTGATTTGGACCTTCAGATTTTGCAGAGCATTTGGTTTTGCTACGAGGTTATCTAACTCCTCTTTAGTGCAAAGTCCACCTTGATCAAAAACAGAGGTCAATATTTCAGTTCTGTCTTCCATTTTCCTAATTTCTTTGTCTTTCTTTTTTTTCATATTTTCCTTTATCTTTTCCTTAATCTTATTTCTGACATCCACCTCTCTATCTCTACTTCTCTGCTTCCACTTTGAGGCATTTTTGCGAGCATGTAGTCTGAGCCAGGCCAAAAAGGAAATGTGCATTACAGACAAGGAAATGGATGGATGGCTCATCCTCACATAAAAGATCTTTTTTATACTGAGCCATTTTTTTTATCAAAACTCTTCATTACGGCAGCACGGTCTGACATTAAACATTTCATTTTTTTTATTATGTCTTTGAAAACTTCATCTTTGGGTTGGTTATGAACATTAGTGCAGTAAATTTCAGTAAGGTTATCAAGAATCTCCACAGTTTTAGCTAATAAAGTATCTGCATCATCAACTGCTACTTCACAGAAACCCAGGGAGAGAGTTGTTTTATCATTAAGAACAATATGCCTCTCAAGAAAATGCCTTTTCTGGGTCAGAGACTCGGACAGAGCGTGTGTGTGTTGTTGACCCCTCTCTACTTCCAACAGATGGCTGTTGGACCAATCGTGGGGATTTTTTCACACAATTTTAGTAACATGATGTAGTCTCACGTGGTATAATTTTTATTTCGACCAACCAACGCTAAGGGTTGGAATTTTCCAATCTAAAAATATAACTCAAAATTTCTGGGTCAAAGGCTTAATTTAGCATCAAGCGGAAGATACCATAAGAAAGCCCATTCAAAGCAGGTTTCAACACACTTAGTTTCATGACGCTAGCACACTTTGCCGCTTAGCGCGAGCAGTTTTTGTGAAGCGACCTCGATTTTCAGGCCTCGAAAAAGATCGCGAAAACCGCAGTTTGGGGCATCGCGGTGACCTATATTTAAAGCAATTTATGTGATTCAAAACAGTATACCGACCAAAACGGCTTGATTTTTTAGTAAAAACGATTGTTAAATTTATAAAATTTTCAAACAGGATTAAAATTGATGAAATATTATGCGAGTTATTGTCGGTTGAAAAGGGCCTATTTTCAGGTCCCGGGCGCCGTTTTCCACCGCCGCGAGGCGTGAGTTTGGGATACCTACTTACAGACAAATGTTTCGTTAGTTAATTCATTATTAAATGTAATAAGGCACAGCAGCGAATGTTTTACCGATCACATAAAAACCACATGCACAGCGGTAGTGTGTAAGTCGGCAAGGGTCAATGCGACCCAGATAAGATTCCCCCATGAGTGAGGTCACTGATCTAGTCAGCGGGATTGACCATTAGGTCGGCTGGAGGTTTTAATAAGCACACCCGTTAGAGGGTATCTCAAATTCATGTGTTGGATTGAACTACGAGTGGCTAATGTGGTTACTGCGTGGGTTCAATAGTAACTCCCTTAAGGATACACAGGATTAACAAACACAGGGTTCTGCTGGCAATCTTATTTATTCAAAAAGCCTAACAAAGGTATCACTACCAAACAAGGCAGAGGGAAAACCCTATCAAGAAAAGGAAGAAGAAACCCAGAAAAAGAAAAGAAACCCAGAAAAGAAGAAGCCCAAAAAAAGAAGCCCAACCAGCCATAAGCTGGAACAAGAGAAAAAGACGAAAATATGATTAGGATATAATGACAACATTAATCAGGCAATCAATGGTGGACATACATAGTAACAGTATTAAGTATTAAATCAAACAACAACAACATAATATAGAATTTAAGCAATAACCAACTGGATATGTATGCATGGAATAAAATAGCGCTAAGGTTAATGAATAACAACTACAAGTGGCTATATCATATACACAAGGAGTTTCCTAGTACACTGGCAACATAAACTAATTAATGTACTAATCAAAGTATGAAGGACATAACAAATGAAGGGGCAAGAACACAATAGTTTCGCTCCACTGAGCCGGTGTACAACACATCCAGAGTGGCCATTCCATTTAATAACGCAGTGGCCAACATGGCCCACTGACCGTCCATAACACAGACGCTGCATCCCAATGCAGGCCATCCTCATAGGCCCACTCCTATTCTTTGTACTAACCCGCCCCAGGGCTATTGTATTGGTTACTTCCCTTCCCAATCGATACTGAAGGGTCATGCCCTTCGACCTTAGCCGCGGAGCTATGCCGCCGGGCTAACATGTGTATGACACACCACTAGATACATAAAGTAATGTGTACATTCCTTAAAATGAAACTGTCCTTCACACACTTACGAAACTCATAGAAGCATAATACATCTGGATAACTATAATACATGCACATGATATATATATATATGTCGGCGAGACTCATTGCAACATGTGTAGACTCACTGAAACATTGTTCATCCACCGCCGCACATAGAACAATCCTGGGGCTCACCCATGTGAGGCCCAACTAATATTATACATCTCCAATACATGTAATTAATTACACATCTTAAACACTAGACACGCAATCACAATCACACTGCTCTCTATAGCATAGTGGTACTGGCAAGGTACACCAATACCCGTAATACAATCAAGTGTATAGTGCCGCTCGCTATAACATAAGCCATCCACATTAACAAGTCAGGAAATCCTCACTGCCTACGACAACAAGGCAATGCTACACATACACTATATATATGCACACAAGCAAATCGTGATAGCTTGGTTAGCGAGCCATCATTATCATCTAGCACCGCAAACGTTAACTTTGACAATAAAGTCACAATATCAAGACACTGCACTGCACCGCGCATCTTACACGTCTAATGACAATGGCAATTACCGTTGAGCCGGACTCATAATGGTCTCTGTAGATCAGCATTCTCTACGCGGCATCCCCGAAAGGGGGGGGGGGGGCGCGCAAATTAAAGTCACTTCTAATATAGTAGTCTCCAACTTACCCAAAGTCTCTCCGGGTCCTGTGCTAGTATTACAAGGGAAATAATCCAATTAATGGTACTCGGCCAAGTGTCCATAAACTACTATGAGTGGCCGTCCCTCACTCACGCACCAGAGTTACCATGAAAGCACATTAAAAATAGAAAGTCGTTCATCCTCTCACACATGCATTGCACCCTGCCGTCTAGTTTATGATTTTATGGGTGGCAAGCCAAGATTAGAAACTGTAGTGCACTGACCAATCATTGCTTTCAGTTTGAATGCGTTTCACCTACACCCCCCCCCCCCTTCCCCTTAATGTAAAGTTAATATTGGTTACATCCCTTGACATTGGGTCGGCGACATCAACTCAAGCGTAGTTGACTGTATTATGTTTGTTCTTTTATATTTATATATGTTCAGTTTCCCTTTGCAGGTAAAGTATGCACTGTTCTGATGGCCCATGTCCAACCTTGTTGCCTGTTTTCATTTCCATTCACAGCAAGTTTCTTCAAGCTGTTCTTCTGCAAGCAGGTGGTGCAGCAGATGTGCAACTTTACAAACCAATATGCTGAGAAGCTGGGCCCATCAAGACCTTCTCTTTGCCATAGATGGAATGCCATTGGGATAGATGAATTCTATAAGTTCATTTCTTTACTCATGTACATGAGCATCGTACAAGTCCCCAACATCGAACTTTACTGGTCTACAAAAGCATTGTTTCACGGACTCTGGGCTCGATCGTTTATGAGTAAATTTAGATATAAACAAATTCAGTGTTTTTTGAAAATTTCTAATCCAGATACCGAACGTGCTCATGATAGGCTAAAGAAAGTGAGATTTGTCCATGACTTTTTGAAAATGAAATGTGCAAAATTTTGGCAATCAAATGAATGTGTTAGCATTGATGAGAGGATGGTTCAAAACAAGGGTAGATATAGTTTTAGGCAGTACATCAAGGATAAACCAACTAAGTGGGGCTTGAAATTGTGGGTTTTAGCAGATTCAATCTCA
This sequence comes from Onchidella celtica, assembly GCA_963931925.1. Lineage (NCBI taxonomy): Eukaryota > Metazoa > Mollusca > Gastropoda > Systellommatophora > Onchidiidae > Onchidella > Onchidella celtica. Next base: position 43,388,367 of record OZ007580.1, read on the forward strand.
GGTTATACATATAACTTTGAAGTTTATACAGTGAAGGATGATTCTGTGCGCTCAGAATTTGGATTAGCTTATGACGTTGTTATGAAATTGTGTAAAAGTTTATTCAATCAAGGATATAAGCTTTTTGTAGACAACTTTTATACTTCTATTCAGCTGTTTTTAGATCTGCTGAAAGTGAAAGTCATGGCATGTGGTACTATGCTAGCTAATAGGAAAGGTTTTCCTGCGGAATTTAAAAATACGAAAGCATTTGGTAAAAAGGCAGAACGTAGGATGATGAGATGGATCAGAAGAGGTGATTTAGGAATTTTACAATGGAAAGACAATAAAGTTGTTAGTATTTTAACCACTATGCACAAGTGTTTGTCAGAAAGAAATTTCTGTACCCGGAAGACAAAAGCGGAAGGGGAGTTTAGGAAAATGCAGGTCAGCCAACCAGTCATTGTCAGGGATTATAATCAGTATATGGATGGTGTTGATAGGTCAGACCAGTTGATAGGAAAGTACGAAGTTCTTCGCATGACTGCCAAATATTAGAAGACTCTTTTTTATCATTTTATAGATATAGCTCGTGTTAATTCTTATATCATGTTTCAGGAATTTCGTTGTCAGCACAAAGATATACCGGAACTGGCCACGCCAAATAAATATGGGCAGTTGGAGTTTACACTTGAATTAATTAAAGAGTTAGGAGGTATTGATGGCAATGAATCTGTTCCTGTGTTTGATAAAAACAAGAATGTACATCATCAGGTTGTTCCATTTCACAATGGTGTTCCTCTGAATTGTGTGAGATGCTACCGTTTGAAGAAATAACAAATTAAGACAAGATTTAAATGTGAAAGTTGTGACAAACCTTTATGTTTTAATAACAAGAGGAACTGTCTGAAGGATGAACACATTGAGGAGTAATGTCTGAAGTTTGCCTAGTCTCTAAATGGTGCTATATTTAATGTATATATGTATTTTTTCCTATATTGGTGTAATGTGACGCAATATTACATAATATCAATTATGTTGAGACTACACAACCAATTTTTTCCATTATATATGATTCTGTACTTAATTCTGTACTTCTTTTGATAAAATAGAGGTAGAATTTACTTGATATTGTCACTTTCCACACCATTTCAGTATTGGCTCTAAGGTTGTAAATTTTGGTCAAATTTTCAAATTTTACATGCATTTTCCTTTCAAGTATAACTTGCTCCAGATTGGACCAAACTAAATGATTTTTGGATATAATATGTAAAAATGGATGTACTTTGATATGGTAATAAAGTTATTTATTTTATTTACCATACTTTTTTTTTTTCCATCTTTGTGACTGATGAGGTTTGTGATTTTGCCTGTGAAATTCTATTTATAGTAACGCAGAAAATAGGTCACAAATCAGACACGCCCTGTTCAATTCATATAAAACTTACATATTATTAAACCTCATCCAATACTCTTTCAAACCATGCGTAACATGTCTATGTTCCATGTAAACAACACAGCACTGTGACACAATCTTTCAGACAACCCCAATATCCCTCTAAGAATGGTAAAAAAAACCCACGAACTGCAGAGAGTTAATACAGTTTTTTGTTTTTTTCAAGTGTTTGTGAGTGAGAGCATGATGAATTGGTTTTGTGTTAGCTCTAATCCTGTTTTTAATTTTAGCTCAGCACCCTAGAGCACATTTTATCTTGTGGATTTGAACGCTATACAAGTTAATTTGTACATTACATTACATTACATTGCAACACAGTTACTTCATTTTCATGATCTACAGAATATGTCCCATTGTATTTATTGCTTGTATAATTTATGTTATTTTTTTATTCATTACTTCATTTCCATGATCTGCAAAATATGTCCCATTGTATTTATTGCTCGTAATCTGCATAATTTTTTTATTTTTTTTTATTCATTACAGAAAATGTCTGCCCTTCCACAAGACTGCCAGTACATATTTCAGTCACTAGTACAAACCTGCTTAGATGCTCACAGTGAGCTGGATAAAACTTCTCAGTCTTGGCATCCTGTACCTGATACAGAAAGTTTGTCTGTAGGAACGCAAAAGGCTGCCGTTCCTGAGACAGTATCCGGTAGTGTAAAAACAGAAAATTCCAAACTAAGATGTGGTGAAGATGTGACAAAGACTAACATGAACGAAGAAGAAGAAGAAGACTATTCCTATCTGTATGTTTTGAAAAAGGATTCCAAAGAACTGGCTGAAGCCAAATCTAAACTAAAAGCCAGTATAACACAAACAGCCAGCAGTATTACATTTTCTTCCGATTTTATATCATTTTCTTCAAATTCAGAGTCTGTTAAGAGCGGCAGCAAATCAGTCATGACTTCATCGTCTCGTAAGAGAAAAGGTGGTTCGTCAGCAACAGGGAAAAAAGTGATTTCAGAGGTTAGGTCACATCAGACCCTTGAAACTGAGCCACAGAAAGACGAACATCCAAAACAGCCCCGAGCTGAGTTTATTGCTTTTTCATCAACAGCAAGTGCCGACGGTACACCAGTTAAGTCAGAGCCACAAACTGTGCACAGCTCTGTTGTATCAACTGCAGCAACAATAAAGAAAAGTTCAACAGATTCTTCAGTGTTGTCCACGAGCAGCTCAGGCTATTTAGATGCAAACAAATCTGAAAGCTTAGCAGAGGAGGCTACGCCTTTATTCTCAGTATGCAGATCTGGAAATGCTCAAGTTGCTGAGAAAAAGGGCGCAGTTGATGTTAAAGATAGGAGCACGGGACTAAAATCTGGCCAAATTCGGGAACTGTCGAGCGAAACAGGGGTTTTAGGTCTAGGTGTTTTACCTCCAAAAGACACAAGTAATGATCTCCTACCATTGGTGGAATCTGGCAAGAGTGCCAAAAAGGCTATCAAAAGAAAAATGGAGGCAGATGACAGCTTTATATCCTTTGCTTATACTGAGGCCAATATCAAAACCATGACTTCAAATCCCAATAAAAAGAAAAAGAAGAAGAAAAAGGGCAAGTAGTTTAAAAACTCAGCTGATTGAAGTTTATTTTACTGACCCCTTCATGATCTTGTACATCCTAAAATTGATAATGGCAGTGTAGCCTACTGTTGACAAGGGAGGTAAAAAAGGGGAGGGGTATTTTTATCCCTTGCCTTGCTTTTTTTGCCATTTTTCTGGACTAGCGAGACCTTGGGTATAACACGACATTTCTGGTACTACATTGCATCTTGTTATAACCAAGTTTCACTGTAGAACATTTCATTTCAGTTAAATGAAGTTTATGAAGGTCCACTATGGGGGATTTCTGTTTTTTTCTCAGACATGCAGGGTAGGGGAAAAGTTACTTTTCAGTTGTTTGAACTAAATAAAGTGTACACCAATTACATTTCAACCAAATGAAGTGTCCATCAAGTGAAAAAAAACATCAATTAAATCAAATGTTTAGAATTGGTGTACATTGTATTCAGTTAAAATTAACTGCCAAAAAAATAATAATATTATGGTGAAGTGACTTTCTGGCTTACTCTGTGCTGCATCCTGATACCGGTAGTGGTAGGACGTACAGAGAGATTGACATGTCTGTAACAGAAATACATGTATTACACTAAATGTCCAAGGCAATGTCTTTTAGAGTGACACCATGCCAAGGCTTGAGTGCAGAAGTTAATAGAACACAAAATAACCATTTGAAGCAACACATATGTACAACTACAAGTACGGTACATAATTATGAGCAGTTGCCAAAAGGTAGCAGAAATAACCGTGATCCAATATAAAAGTAAAGTGTCCCTTGTGAGTAAATGATACTGTGTCTGTCTTATAATTAAATATGAATGAAGATGACACTAGAGAAGTTAGGGTGTATTGATATCCCCATAAAACTTTTTTTGACAAGAAATGTTGACTTTGGCTTGTTTTTTCACCTGTGAGCCAACTGCCAAGGACATACTTCGGATGGTTCCAGTTGAGAGCCCAGTGGGAAGCTTAACAACATATTATTTGGGATGAAAATGTTTCAACTCAAAATAAAGAGAATAAAGCCCATTTCATAATCCAATCAAATGACTGAATAGGTGTTTAAAGCAAATTACAGGCTTTTCTTTACAGCATGTGAATCGTGGCATCAAAACTTTGACATGCCTAAACAGGGTACTAATCGATGTGAACTTCCACTGGGCTGTAGTTTTGTTATGCATGTATTTGCACGATACTGGGCCATCTTTTACCAAGTTTAACATGGATTCGCGATCCTAATAATCGATTCTTTGCGTGAAAAGATCTTTTGCTTCGGGAAACCACTTTTCGAGTCAACGTTTTACATGCGTGGTGAAGGCAACTGAAATTGTTACGCATATGAATTGACACCACTGCTCGGTCAGATTTAAACAGCCTTCTACAATTTTCTTTGGCTCACTCTTATCACTAGAAAGACTGCAGCATGTACAAGAATTTGTATAAATTTTAAAACAAAAAAATCTTCGGTTTTCTAGATTTTGCAGAGTTTTGGTGTCAGCATTCATGTGCCTGACAAAATCCCAGTCATGACAAAAGTGCATGTTTTGTGAATTTCCTGCTACTAAACTTTATCATGTGTTTTGACAGAAACAAATGGTAATTATCTTTTATTTAGACCCATGTAGAGTGTTGGTTGAGGTGGTTTATTTTTCAAGACTCTTGTCCTTGTCTTGATAAGCATCTTTTGGCAACTAGTCATACATGCATGTGATTGTGATTGAACCTATTTTTGAGAAGGTTGATGTAAAGTTCATTTAATGATATTATTAATTAAATATTTAAATTAATGAGTTCAGAGCATTGCAAACTGTTGAGGTTTCTGGATGTCCAGTCTTGATGTAGAAAATAATGTCTGTTTTCTGTCGTTGTACATATGTATTTACTACAGTAATCATATGATTAAAACTGTGATTCATTCGTTGAGTCTTTAATAATTTGTACCTTTTTGAAATCTGATTGTACACACGTATGTGAGGACTGTGAGAGAGAGTGTTGTTACTTGAAATATGAATCAATTGAAAAGCAGTGGCAAAAAAAGATCTCGACGAGGTTTTAAGTATTTTAAGTTTTTCTCAGAATGTCTCTTGATTCTGGGATTGGTTACAATTGTTCATTTGTAAACACCAGTAAGAGGCACCAGGCAGGTGAAGTGTAATCGAAGAGGTTTGCTTGTTCAGTTCTATACCAATAAATGTACCATGCTAAAGTCCAACAATTATTTTCGCCGATATAAAACGGTCACAATGAATGCTTTTCTGAAATCCAGACTTCAAATCAGCAGCAAAACCTGTTTTCATATTTTGGCCAGCCAATCATATTATAAGCAATCACTTCCTTTTTGTAATCTTTCGTTGGGTGTTACGTTGTTATTGTCTTCACTTGTTTACAAAACTTTTTCCAGATCTATACAAAACAACTTTTTTTTAAATTTACCAATGAATACGGTTGTATTTAATTCTATGTTGAATTTAACAGCGTTGAATACGAAACATGAAAAAAAGAACGTGCACCCAAATAGACCGTGAAGGGCACAAGGTGGCCGTTATCGTGCCGACGCACCGTAAAACCCAAATTCAAACTTGAACTCAAACTTCGAGGTCTTCGTTTTCTTTTCATCATTGAGTTGAGAGACAGTGTAAGAGAGATATTTGTAGAGAGGGTAAGTACATGTTAATTAAGATGTAATAGATCATTTAGTCATCATTCCCACGTCAATCCAACGTAGATCTGTATCGAATTTCCGTAGGGTTGGTCAGATTATTGTTTGTAAGGACGGATTTCCTACGTCAAACCAACGGCGGCGTGATGCATAACCAGTCCATTACATTCTACTGTACCGGTACATGTATTAGAAACGATATTAATGCCCCCCAAGAAAGACCTTGGACCTTATGACAAGGCGGGGGGGGGGGGGGGCGGTCGGGGGCAATGTACAACAAAAAAAAGTGGGGCTGCTGTTGAAATTCACAACGATAATGGAAGTTTTCTTCAGCGGCCTTCAAACGCGCGGCGGCTGGTCGGAAAAGCGCACCATACATTAATGCACCTCTACCAAACTTCTTGAATGTTTAAGCACGGTACCGTACATTTTGTTACTGAAGTGAAAAAGATGAGTGGGGGGGGGGGGGGGGGGTGTCACATGCTCTATGAACACATGGTCTCCACTACTATACCAAGTCAGGAAAGCAGTTCGGAGCAGATGGGCGGGGTGGGTTGATAGATTTATTGCCCTTTTACAGTGGCCTCCACCAGGCCACCTGGTAATTAGATACCGTTCTACCTGAGCGCACACAGTGGATGATCTGCAGTGGATTAATAGTCCAGTAAATTTAGCAGAAAAAACCTTGTGGGTTTGAACAAACTGCAACATAAATGATTTTTTTACAGAAATATAGTTATTAGTCTGGCGAACAACATATCCAAAATCGGATCATGGGAAATATGTTTAAAAAATTAATAAAGATTATAATTTTGTGTAATATCCCCAAGTTCTTAAATCAATTTCAGCGTTTACGACCTCGCGCCAACCCTGTTCCGGGGAGTCTGTCGGCTCAGATAACAAACGGAAGTCTAGAGTGAAAAGGCTTCTTCTCGTTTGGATTTTCTACAATAGGCGCTGTTGTTTTGTTTTTAGCAGTGGCGGGCCTCACTAAAGTAATAGTAAAACGATATCACGCGTACTTTTTCTATTCGTTTTCATTGGTTTTCAAATGGACCAGAACTTCATATTTCAAGTTATATAAATAAATGTCCATTCACAAATATCAAAATATCAGATCATTGGAAAAGGATTATAGGCCTACCTCTACTGTCTAAACAATATAAACAATGCATGTGGTTGCAATGACAGGTCATTAAAGATATACCACAGCAAAGTGACAATAATCATTATAGAAACAACAAATCAACACCTATGAACGTCTAGTATTTAAAACAACATTTAAAAACGACAGTTCTTACAATTACATCACTCAGGACTTACCAGCTTCCCCCGTTCTGTTGGTGTAAAGTTCTGTATCCAAAGTATGGAACACCGGTATATCACTTTGTTTAAAGTTCACACATCAAACGAACACTTTGTCAAAATCTGTATCCACTCGTTTCTGCTTTATGTAAGCCTGGTGACATGGAAACTTAAAGAGTTATCAAAATGTTTCATCACTTTCTTGGACAGCTTCATCTGCGCCGTCATCTCCAACCACAGCCTGGTGTGCCTTATTCGTGCAACTTGTCCCGTGGCATTCCTTGCATGCGAACGAACACTCTAGTCCATGTTTCTTGCAGCTACCTCTTGAGCTCCTGCAGTCTGTCTTGCAGCTACATCTAACGACTGTCAAGAGATCAGTGTGAATTGGCATCAGGTGACTTTGATGATGTTTCCATCCCCATTCTGTTGGATCCATATCACTTGACTGGGAGGTCCATTCTTTGACTTGATAACAGACTCTCCAACTGTGGAACTTAGCTGCTGCTGATGTGGGGGGAAGGTTCTGTGGCTCAACCGAAGATGTTCCTGCAGCAGTTTTCTCTATGAATCTGTGATATCGAGCAGTGTCTAGAGAAACTTCACTAGGGCAGCCATACAAGAGCAACAATGCCTTCTCGCCAAAAGCAGTCACTGAATCTTTATTAGGTGTGTAGCATCTGCGGGCTACCCCTTGCCCTCCCCCGGTTTTGTTGTTGTGCTGGTGGCTGAGCATGTGTCCACTACTTTTTTCATTTTATTGTTGACAACCGCCAGAGTGTACTGTACTCCGTGACCTGACCTTCTTTTCTAGTGAGTAGTTTTTTTCCTCGCTCGCTTGTTGTCAGGTGTTTTGACTCGTTCAGTAAATATTAGTATGTTCCCGAATATTCGATAACGTTGTGGATACGAATGTTTACGCCAGATTTGGCCTTGAGTGATGTAACCTGATGACGTATTGATGCGTGATTGGTTAGTTTGTGCGAGGGCAAAGGTAACGTTTATTTCGGGAACTTTCTGTAGGAATGTTTATATATATATATAGACCTGTGTGAGTGGTTGGTCGGTGAGTAAGTGAGTTTCCTTTTGTGTGGCGTAGATATTTAGTTTCGCTGGTGTCTTCCTAGTAATTTATTGTTCACTATACAGTTATTAAACTTTAGTATTATTTAATCTATCGTCGGATCTCGTGTTTATTTATTTTACAGCTGTAATAGTTTCGTTTTCTAAAGGGTTGTAGTTAGATCAACTAACTCCCCCCTACTATAACGTGCTAGAACAACCTCAGCTGTTACATATTGGGGGCTCGTCCGGGATCCGACCATATTCGAGCGGACCAGATCAAAATTATTAGATTTATTTACATAGTTTATTGTAGAATATCATCGACAAGCTATCTACAACATGTCGGAGGTTATTGGAAGGCTCAGCCAGGAAGCGGACGCCATGGAGCTCACTGGGCAGGAGAGACGGGACTACCTCCGTGAAGGCCTAGAAAGAGAAAGACAGCTGGAGGCTCAACGATAGGAGAAGGAGGCTGAACGACAGGCTCATGAGAAGGAGGCTCAACGACAGGAGAAGGAGGCTGAACGACAGGCTCATGAGAAGGAGGCTGAACGACAGCTGGAAAGGGAAAAGATGAACCACGAGTTGGAGATAGAGAGGATGCGCCAGCAACGTGGAGGCAACGACTCAGCACAGAAGACCGACGACCACGCCAGTTCTAAGAGACCCAAGCTACCTGCATTTCAGGACAAGAAGGACGATCTGGATAGCTGGTTGCTGCGGTTTGAGAGGTTTGCCGAGACAGCTGAATGGCCCAGATCCACCTGGACGACATCACTGTCTGCCCTGCTGACTGGGAGAGCTTTGGAGTGCTTCTGCAGACTACCGATCGACGAAGCCAAGGACTACGACAAGGTCAAGGAAGCGTTGCAGAAGAGGTACAACCTGTCAGAGGACGGATACAGACTTATGTTCAGACAAGGTAAGCCTGAAGATGGAGAAGATGTTGGAATGTTTTTGACCAGGATCAAGACCTATTTAGAGAGGTGGATAAAGCTGTCGAAGACGGAGGAGACCTACGAAGGAGTGAGAGATCTGTTCGTCAGAGAGCAATTCATGGATGCCTGCCCACCAGACCTTGCAACCCATGTGAGGGAGAGGAAACCAAAGACGCTACAGGACATCGCAGATTCAGCGGAGGCGTACCTGGTAGCGAGGAACCGGACGCTCAGCGGGAGCGCCAGACTGCAGAGCCGGCCAGTGCGACAGAGGCCCAACGGAGACAGAAGCCCACAGGTCTGCCATAGGTGCCAGAGGCCGGGACACAAGGCGACGGAGTGTCGTGCAAAGTTAAACGACAAAGGTGAGTTGAAATGTTACCTTTGTGGAAAGCCAGGCCACGTTCGGAGGATGTGTCCAGCCCAGAAGGATATGGGACGAGGCAAGCCGAACAAGGCGGCGGCGGCCGTAGTGATAGCGGCGGACGAGTCGTCGAGACAGGATGCGACGACGGCTGACACCAGCATCAACGTTCAAGCGGTAATGAAGGACGGGAAGCTACAGTTAGCGGTGCCTGTTACTTGCGGAGGATGCAGTGACGGAAGGACCGTGGAGAAACTGAAGTTACCAGTGATGAAGGGCTTGATTGGAAATCGAGCGGTAGATGTCCTAAGAGATACCGGCTGTGAAGGTGTCGTGGTGCGGCGAGCACTGGTGGACGACGGACAGCTCACCGGTGGGAAGAAACTTATCGCGAGGATCGATAACTCCTTGCTAGCGGCGGAGGAAGCCGTTATCGACGTGAAGACGCCTTACCTGACGGGCAAAGTGACGGCGCTGTGTCTCCCGGAGACCATCTGCGACCTAGTAGTCGGGAACGTGGACGGAGCGAAGGATCCGTACGACCCTGATACTGAGGTGATGGTAGGAGCGGTGACCACGAGGGCCCAGGAGAAGAGGAAGGACCGGTCTACGTCGCTGAAGGTGCCGAGGGCAGAACGGCACGCGGGAGTGGATAGAGAGGAACTTATCCGACTCCAAGAAGAAGACGAAGTCATTAGGAAGTTAGAGCAGAAGAAGATCCCAACTAATAGAGGCAATAAATCTGTTCATTTTGAGAAACATGGAGGAGTACTGTACCGGATCTACAAGGACCTGAGACAGGCGACGGTTATAAGGCAAGTGGCACTACCCGAGAAACTGAGAGAGTATGTACTGAGTGTAGCCCACGACTCGATCGTCGGAGGACACCTCGGCGTGAAGAAAACCAAAGACAGAGTTATGAGCAATTTTTATTGGCCTGGAATTGAAGGTGACGTCGCGAGATACTGCCGCTCATGCGACATATGCCAGAGGACGGTGAACAAAGGAGCGACCCCAAAGGTGCACCTGCAGAGTATGCCAGTAGTGGACGTACCATTTAGGCGAGTGGCCGTGGACTTAGTAGGACCTATCGACCCCCCAAGTGAAGGTGGACATCGGTATATCCTGGTGTACATAGACTACGCTACTCGTTACCCCGAAGCCACACCCTTGAAGAAGATCGACGCAGAAACGGTAGCAGAAGCCTTAGTGAACATCTACAGCCGTTTGGGTGTGCCCGAAGAGATCTTGTCGGACCAAGGGACCCAGTTTATGTCAGATGTCATGAAGGAAACGAATAGACTACTGGGAATTCGACAGTCGACCACTACAGTCTACCACCCTATGTGCAACGGGTTGGTGGAGCGATTTAACGGCACACTGAAGAAGACCTTAAGGCGACTGTGCGCAGAGCAACCCAAGCAGTGGCACAGATACATCAACCCGCTGCTCTTCGCATATCATGAAGTTCCCCAAGAGTCGACCAAGTTTGCCCCATTCGAGTTGCTGTATGGGAGAACTGTGAGAGGACCAATGCACATCTTACGACAACTATGGACCAAGGACGTAGAGGAGCCGGAAACGAAGACCAGTTACCAGTACGTCATGGAACTACGTGAGAGGCTGGAGGACACATGGAAGTTAGCGACGGAAGAACTCTCCAAGGCTCAAGGTAGACAGAAGACCTACTACGACCGGAAGGCGCGAGAGAGGAAGTTCCGCCCCGGAGATGAAGTGTTGGTGCTACTGCCGACGAACACTAACAAGCTCCTAGTCCAATGGAAGGGACCATATAAGGTAGTCTCAGTTGTCGGTGTTAACGACTATAGAGTCAAGATGGGTGCAAAAGAAAAGACCTTGCACGCCAACCTCCTCAAGAGATACATTCCAAGGACGTCAAAAGCAGCAGCAGTGGCAATGGAACCGAGACCTATTGTGAAAGAGATGTGTGGGATGGACAACAGTAGGAGAGATACCACGCCTGAACATGTCAACGCCATAAAGGACGGCGGCGGTGATAGTGCTGAGACTGTACTGGCAGAGGACGACATGATGGACAAGAGTCAACCCGTGGAGTCAGCTGGCATGACAATCATCGAGGACTGCGACCTGGAAGGCGACAACGGTGGAACGACGGAGGACCTTGCCGACCTAGGAAGCTGGGACCAGGATGAAGGCTACAGAGATGTCCAGTATGGAACGCAACTGACATCGGAACAACGTCAAGAACTCTGCGATGTGGTGAAGAATTACCAGCACGTCTTCACCAATCTCCCTGGATGCTGTCAGTTGGGTGAACATCGCATCGACCTGACGTCAGAAGTACCAGTTCGTCAACGACCACACCCGGTGCCCTACGCTTTGCGCGACTCATTGAAGGAGGAGCTTAGCACCATGGAACGGCTGGGCATCATTCGAAGGAGCTCATCAGCTTATGCTTCACCTATTGTTGTCGTCAAGAAGAAGGACGGATCCAACCGAGTCTGCATCGACTACAGGAGGTTAAACAAGATCACAGTATTCGACCCTCATCCGACAGCAGCGCCATTAGAAGTGTTTCAGAGTCTCTCGAGAGGAAAATTATTCTCTCGGATTGACCTGAGCAAGGGATACTGGCAAGTGAAAGTTCGAGAGCAAGACATTCCCAAGACGGCGTTCGTCACCATGGGCGAGCACTATGAAATCAATCGGATGCCTTTTGGGATGATGAACTCAGGAGCCACGCTGAACAGGATCGTAAAGCCATTGATCCGTGGAATGAACAATGTGACAGCATATGTGGACGACCTGCTGATTCATACAGAGACATTCGACGAGCATGTGAAGACTCTCAAGGACTTACTGCAGAGGATGGACCAAGCTGGATTAACTGCAAGACCATCGAAGTGTCTGATTGGAACGTCTGAAGTAGACTTTGTTGGACACTTAGTGGGAGAAGGTATGATTGGCCTGTTAGAAGAGAATGTATGTAAGGTACGAGACGCACCCAGACCCACCACTAAGAAGGAAGTGAAAGCATTCTTAAGATTAGTGGGATATTACCATGAATTTATTCCTAACTTTTCAGCGATTGCATCACCATTGTCTGATTTACTTAGAAAGGGTCAGCCCAATATAGTTCAGTGGGATGAAACGCAGGAGAAAGCGTACACCTCTTTGAAGAATGTCATTATCTCCAAACCCGTGTTATGTTTGCCAGATTTTTCCAAAGAGTTTGTCTTAGCAACTGATGCATCAGATCGCGGATTAGGCGCTAGTCTTATGCAGGAACATGAGGGAAAGTTGTACCCTGTGGCATATGCTAGTCGTAAGCTATTGCCTCGTGAGACAAAATATTCGGTCTCAGAGCGCGAATGTTTAGCTATTGTTTGGGCTGTAAAAAAGTTTACTTTGTATTTGTATGGAAAGGAGTTTGTGCTCCAAACTGACCATCGGTCATTAGAGTTTTTGAACTCTGCCAAGTTTGACAGTCCAAAGTTATTACGATGGAGTTTATTTTTACAGTCTTATCGATTCAGGATTCACTACGTAAAAGGCAGAGAAAATGTCTGTGCCGATTTCCTGAGCAGGGTATTTTAAAGTAGTACACTATCAGTGAAATGCATTGTAACCCATACTTTTGCCTACTAGATGAATTTCTAGGACGGCAGTATTGTACTGTAATTGGGGACATAGTTCATCTGTGACTGAATATTGAATTGATGGCTGATAGAGAGTCATGATGTGTTAGTCACATTTTGATTTTATGCTATGTCATATTAGTTACCAATGGAACTTGGTGTAATTTTTGGGAAATGTAACCCAAATGGGGACTGCGAGCAAGCAGTGTTTGTGCTATATTGCAATGTTGTAACTTGTTTTGACCTAATATGATGAAGAAAGACCCTGATCAGTGGTCGGTATATATTGGTATTTTTGCCATTGTACGTATGAGTTATACATTTTGGAGATAACCATGTTATGTACAACAAGTTATATGCTATGATTCGTGCACGAAGCATTATGTAAACGATGGGCCATCGTTTCACCTTATATGATTTGTAATAATATCATTGACCATTGTTTCACCACAGTGGTGGCGTTGTGTTATTTTGACTAGTAGGCCTACTGTTTACTATTGGGAAGCAATGACGGTATTGTATTAGTTATGGTATTAGTGATGCAAAGTACACTGCATTGTATTGTATTTGTGATGACATTCGGGAAGACACTGAAATTGTTATTAATTGTAATAGAATTAGCAACTACCTTTGTGAGATTGGGAGTGCTATAAGATTATTTCACGATAGTGCAGACGCTGTATAATGTTTTTGGAGTTGAAAGATATTCAACTTAAATTGGGGAGTTGTGTAGCATCTGCGGGCTACCCCTTGCCCTCCCCCGGTTTTGTTGTTGTGCTGGTGGCTGAGCATGTGTCCACTACTTTTTTCATTTTATTGTTGACAACCGCCAGAGTGTACTGTACTCCGTGACCTGACCTTCTTTTCTAGTGAGTAGTTTTTTTCCTCGCTCGCTTGTTGTCAGGTGTTTTGACTCGTTCAGTAAATATTAGTATGTTCCCGAATATTCGATAACGTTGTGGATACGAATGTTTACGCCAGATTTGGCCTTGAGTGATGTAACCTGATGACGTATTGATGCGTGATTGGTTAGTTTGTGCGAGGGCAAAGGTAACGTTTATTTCGGGAACTTTCTGTAGGAATGTTTATATATATAGACCTGTGTGAGTGGTTGGTCGGTGAGTAAGTGAGTTTCCTTTTGTGTGGCGTAGATATTTAGTTTCGCTGGTGTCTTCCTAGTAATTTATTGTTCACTATACAGTTATTAAACTTTAGTATTATTTAATCTATCGTCGGATCTCGTGTTTATTTATTTTACAGCTGTAATAGTTTCGTTTTCTAAAGGGTTGTAGTTAGATCAACTAACTCCCCACTACTATAACGTGCTAGAACAACCTCAGCTGTTACAAGGTGCATTGAGAAATGATCTGGCAATGTCCTGGAACGTGAGATTTGAAAGATGCTTAACAGAAGATCTTTTTCCAAGGCCATAAAGACGTGACGTAGAATCACATCCAAGCAGGGCATGCGTGAAAAGAAGATACTGACAAAGTGGTCCGAGTGCTAACTTTGTTCCATGAATATCCCATACAGTCCGTTCCTGCCTATGAATATCTGACTTGAGAAAAATCTTTTTTGAATGTGGATCCGCATGATGGCAGAGGAGAATAAGAAGATCGGTATCTTCTCCAACCACGACGGTCGGTTTTGTTTTGGCAGATTCTGTAGCAGTTGTGGTTATGAGTACATCTGCATCTCCTGTTGCTTGGATGATCTTAACATGCGTTCCATGGAAGTGGGAAGAAAGCAAATTAATGAATCTCTGTTTGTTGTCGAGATTTGATAACAAGACTTCCTTCTTGCAACCCAGCACCATTCTTCCATGGAACAGCACTTTGTTTCCATTTGTTGCACGCCTCCTGATATGGGCAGTATCTTTAATTGAAGGCCCGCCAACATACCCGTCAAAGACGATTGTTGCGTCTTTGTATCGCCGTACGACGTAGTCAAAGTATTTTACATATCTCATCATATGTTTGTTCTCTTGGCCAAGGGATGCGGTGAATCAGAGACCCACCATCCAAGACATAAGCCAGATCCTCCTCAGGTCCTGGTGTGCTCTTTGTGACGCCTGGAATTTTGTCTTCAGCGAGGGTCTTGATTGAATCGGCGAAGTCAGACTTCTTTGCAGCTCTCATAAGACCTGAGGATTCAAAGAGGGAAGCTGGGTGTCCAGATAGTTCATATTTGAAGATGTCTCTCTGATCTTCAGGTGCCTCTTTGGATGCAGTCACCAATCGCTGGAACAAGAGGCATGGATCAATCTGTAAACTGTCACTGCCAATCTTGATAGCCTCCTTTGCTGACATATTTACGGCCCGCTGCTTCTTGCTGAATGAATATTTCTTGATATCTTTGCCACTCATTGATGACAGTATAGTCTGCCCAATGAGCTTGGCATTGGTAATATTAACAGCCTTGTCCGCAACAAATCCAGTAGAAATATTTCTCAGAGTAAGGATATCATCTGCAAATGGATTTCTGAGCTGCAGAAAAGTGATCAGTTTGCCAATGTCTTTCCTATCACGCTCTCTTCGAGAAAAAGTGACATCCACATGCTGGTCATTGTCTTCTTGGCATCCAGTAACACGATCCATTGCTTCACTCACGACAGTACATGCAGGCATTGACAATAACCATGACGTCCGTTGTGACTCATCCAGTCCACGGCCCCGGGTCAACCCTCCGCTGGACTTTAAACTTCTCATGAGAATCTGTTCGATGACGAGGTCAGTAGACAGTCCGGCCCAGAAGCGATCAGTGCGTCGAACTGTATGTTTTCCACTCATGAACAATCTGTACACCCTTGGAGACGTTTCATGGAGATCCAGCATCGACTGTAAGTATACGTAACTGGATTTGACATATGCATTGTGCCCACAAGCAGCAAAAAAGGGTAACATATCCGCAACCGCTTGAAGGTGCAGCTTCCAGTTTCCTGTTCTCTCTGCTCTGATAAACTTGCGCAGAACCTCAACCATGTCCATGTACAAAAACCACAGTTTTGCAGTCAGCCTGTTGGCCTTATCTGCCATATTCCTTTCTTCTAACAAACTCTGATTAATGGAAGCAACAACGGTGGTTTCATATACTGCCTCAGCAGGCGTTTTACTTTCAAGAAGATCATCATGCATTTGTGCTGCTCTTTGCATTGTGTTATCTCGACTGTCGTCACTTTTCTCCTTTTCTGCGTCTGCAGAGTCCTCGTCATCATCTTCATCGTCGCGACCAACATGAGGCAATGGAACACCAAAGTTCCGCGAGATAATGAGTGCATGGAGGGCGGTATCAACACTGAAGTGTCCACGGAGTGCTCTTGCCACTGCCTTTCCACTCAGCATATGTCCAACGGTTGTTGGTGCATATATAATTTCCAAAGCATCTTCAAGACCGGAGCCAGCCATGACATATCCGATGCATCCCAAGAAACTCATTTGCATATGAAAACCTCCCAGCCTTAATACCATAGATTTCAACAGACTTGTCGCAGGTTCCGAGTCAATTATCATGCAAGCTTTCCAGTACAGAGGTTGATCAAAGGTGACAATGGGATCTACATGGTAATTCTTTGCCTGGTCCGAAAGGAAAGTCAATGTTGAAAATATGCATGATAAGTCATTCGGGTTTAAGTCAATTATAGGGAGAAACATCACACTAGATGTGCCCTCGTGGGCTCCTTCGCTCGTTGACTGCATAAAACCAGCCCAGGAGGGTCTGTTTGGGCGCAGAAGCCAACATGTTTTCCACAAAATATGTGTCTATAAATGGATCCTCAGCCCCAACAGCGGGTAGGTGTTTGAGAATCAGAGATGTTTCAGCTTCTCTTTCGGATCTGTAGAAGTGCACTTGAATCTTTCCAACAGCTGCAACATCTTCGGCTGTGACCTTAATTCTCTTGACAGGAAATGAACAATTCACACCTGGTGTAATCATACCAATCATGCCCATTCCATGAAATGTGTTAAAACCATCAAGGGTGCAAGAATTGTGGTCTACGTTGTCGGCAACATATTGCAGTAAATGCTTTTCTTTGTCAAACTCCGGCATTGCAACTCCACGGCAGACTGCGGCAGAGCTTTCAAATCGCTTCACCTCAGAATAAGAACTACAGAAGCCAAGGGAATTCAGTGTGTCAGTGAGGCGTCTGGAGCCAAAGAGATGATGCATTTGAAAGCCTAATCCTATCTGCAGGGGACAAATGAGTATTCGTGGCCTTGCTGACTGCATTATTGCTTGACCTATAGAGGCAACTTTCAGTGAGGAATCTTTTCCCGTCATCAGTTCATTCAAAAAATCTTTTAGGGAGGATGGCAAGAAGTCCAAGCTTTTGTTCAGAGTAGATAGCTCTTCATTAACAGGATACGCGTTGTCTTTGTTTGATGGAATGTCTCTAATATCAGACAAAATAAAACGTGCAGCAGTATTTATTATGAACCTCTTTTCGGCTTCAGGATCATTCCTAGTTTGTCTGTTGTAGAAATCATGGAGTATCTCCGATACAGTCTCTCGAAGTGTTACTACATCAGCCTTTCCGTGCATTTCTGCAATGACAATTTTGTCACCAAAATGGTCCTGAAGTCGTTTCTTCATGTATCTTGTTGAATAGGGGTCATTGGTAAGTTCACTCATTTTTTCAACCAGATCACTGACAGTGATTTGCCCCTCTTTGTGAGCTTGCAAGTAGTCTACGACTTGATGAAATGCATCGGCCTTTCCTGGTTGAATTGGTCTGCCTCCTTTAGAACGTTTTGCTGGCTTCTCAGTGGTCTGCGATTGAGACACTGGCTTGCGCTTATTGGTACGAAAATTAACACTGCAGGTTTGGTGATATAGTGCATCACTGGCATGCAGATCTCTTGCATATTCCAGTCGACCAAGGACCTGTTGAGCCCAGTCGTCGTTGCGCTTTTGGCAAAGTTCTCTGATGGTATCTGTGAACTTTCTTTCCGTTCTGACAGGAAATGAACCTGGCTGCTTTTGTTTTGAGGTGCTAGGAATTGCATTTCCACAAAACAGGCAATCACGCTGAAAGTTGAAAGATGTGTCCGATCGCAACTGATGCTGGAATGGAACAACTGTCTCTTGACTGCTTCTCTCCTTAGATCGCTGCGAGGCTGAAATAGCTTTAATATTTGTATATTGCTTACGGCATCCAAAATGGACTCTTTGGCCTTCCACGACATCGATCTTATCACCCCGCATTTCACTAGCTCGGTTAATTCCACCTCGTCCCTTTACAGTCAGTTCTGTAACAACTTCTTCCGGCTGGATTTCTTGATTGCAGAGTACGCAAATTTCAGTCAGATCTGGTGTTGCCATCATTTAATGTCCTGTTGGAAATTTTACTACACCAACTGACTGAACTCCCAAGCATCCTACATATATAGTTAAACAAGAACAAAGACGGACAACAAACTTGCTTTCTCACGATGTAACGTACAACGACCCTAGGACAGGTGGAGAGGAGACAAAAGACAAGGTTAACTATTAGGAGGGTACTGACCACGGTGAGCACATAAATATGCCAGTGTCACCGTGTGTGTGCGTGTGGTCTTCCAGGCGTGAGACCGGCACAACAAATATAATTCACCTCTCTACGTCAAATTTATTGACTACGATACACCGGCAGACCCTCTGGAAGTTGCTGAGACACTATGGAATGCCGAGGAAAATCACCTACATTATCAAAAAACTCTTATGAAAGGATGACCCTGTGAGTGATACCCAACAGACAGGTCACCGACCCTTTCCAAGTACAGAGAGGAGTGAGACAGGGCTGTCGCCTCTCACCTTTCCTGTTCCTGCTAGCCATAGACTGGATAATGAAGACATGTACGGCCCAGAAGAGAAACGGCATTCAATGTACCATCCTTGTACATGTACCAAAATTATATCAGTGAAGTACATACATTGCGGAAGTCAAATCATATTATTATTATATTATTGTCATTTCCTGTGCAAAGTAATTACTTTTCTCAAAAGGCTAATCGCAAGTTTCAGCACAAAAACAAAGCACACAAGTTCCTGAGGACTGTTTCAGTCTCCTTTTATATCTTTAGAGAAATTCTGAAAATCGACAGAAATAGTGTTCCATACTTTTTGTTATCCACCGGCGGTTGACATCTACACCTTTGTCAAGGGTGGGGTGGGGATGGTATGTGCTTTGATCTTTGACTTATGTGACACCTCGGTAACGGCGTTCCCGGTGCGGAAAAAAAAAAGTATGGAACTCCGGTTGCCAAAACGCGTCATGTTATATAATTTTAATTAATTAAAACAATTTTTTATCTAATTTCCCGTGGTCCGATTTTGTCCGATTTTTGATATGTTGTTTTGGATGGTACGGACTATTCTGTAAAGAAACCATTTATGTTGCAGTTACTTCAAACCCATGTCTTAGATTTATCGGATTATAAAATTTTGTGTCATTTTCGTGTTTGATTTTGAATCCTTTGGCAGCATATTGTGAGCGTTTGTGAAGAGCTATCCAGGCAGAAAGTTGATGAAGAAATTCACGAAAAATAGTTCTACATGCTGATAAAAGATTCATAAACAGGACACTACTGTAACTATTCTTACTGATCATTTTTGCATACAAGGTCAGGTTTAAGGAAGTCTGATGATTTAGTCATGTAAGTCATATAAACTCAGTTATCCAAGAATTAGCACTTAATTCACATTTCCCATCCACTTTTAGGGCAATTTAAGCCCAGTGCAAATGTCCAAACATCAAATTCGTTGTCTTCTTATGTTGTCTGATATTATTTGTTTTGTTGACACACCGTCGGTTTTCCATTTCAGCATTTTCAAGCTTTTGCATAATAAATATTATGTATAATAATATGATTGCTAGAAACATGCATGATGCTGATTGGAGTGTTGGTAGCCTGACTTTAAGTTGTAGCTTAGAACAAATCTTGTTAGCCGATTATCTTAGTAGGAGTTTACACATAATTAAAAGCAGACAACATCATATTGTTTTACACTCCCTCTCTCTCAATCTCTTTATTTCATTCACCCTTCTCTTACTCTCTCCCAGTTTTTGATACATTCAACAATTTCACATTTTTCTTAGCTAGCCTTTACTTTCATTTAACAGCTAGAATGCCCATTACTTGGTTTTCAGAAAAAAAAAATCAGTTATCATGGAGCATACACTGGTCAGTCACACTGACCTAATCAATAAACTCTGCCATGTTTGTAAATATGTTTGTGGCCTCCGTGTACGGAGCTCTGCTGATGTGAAGGCAAATAAAATGCCATGAGACTGCATTGTTTCGCAATGACTTACTCCTATATTTTGGAATAGACATTGAATCAGATGAAAGTACTTTAGGCACTCTGCAAAAATTTACCACAAGTGTGAAAGCCGTAATCATTGTAAAAAGTATTTAAAAGCAACTGTTTTTCACAACATTACGGAAGAAATGGCCAGAGAAGTGAAAAGATGCACACCACAAAAAAGAAATCTGGAATCGAGAAGCATTAGCCGACAAATTTAACAGGCTGAATGGTCTTTGTCATGATTCAGATGTTGTTAAAACTCACGCAGAGAGTGAGTTGTTGTTGTTTTACCAGGGCCATGAGAAATTGGCTGGTGGCCTTGAACGGCCCTCGCGAATTATAGTTGGTGAGTAAATAAATGTAAAGTTAAACTTAGAGTCACGCTTGTCGGTTTTAATGTTCGTGATTAATAAGTAATGGAGTAGGGGTGAAACAAGGTGGGGATAGTTGACATTGTTAAGTATGACTAGACAAGTTTTTGCACGTTAACTGGCTGGTAGAATAATGCAGACGTATTACTACAATTAAAATGGTGGGAGGTTTCGACCTATGAGATAGCTGAACTAATTGGGCCAGCGGACTAGCACTGCTGTGTAGCCAGATAGTATATAACATCGTGTAACGTTCAGATTTGGTGAATACAGACGAGCAGAAGCATCGTGTCGTGAAGTATCTCCGGTTGGCCAGTACCTGAACTGTGTGGTTTGAAGACTAGAAGTCCTTGCTAACGGACTGACTGAGCTCTAGAAAGAAAGGTCTGAGTGGGCTGACCTTTGAAAGCCCACGCTGCGCTATTTTGATGTTCGCGCCTACCAGTAGGCGTGACCAATGGTAATATATCTTATTAGTTCAAGCATAATAGAAGATCAGAGATAGAGAGAGAACCACAGCCTCATAGGAAGTCTAAGGAAACCCCAGCTGGCACTCGACGACGAGTGGCCTGTGTTATAGCATTATTTCCATAGTATGATTGAAGTAATATGGCACATTGTTGATGGATTGAATAATGATTGTGCATATATATAAATAGTTTTTTTGCAACTGCGTAATTACCTACAAGCCGAAGTGTGCTTCTGTAGGCTTGGAACGTACTGGGCTCTCCTAACATTCAGGCCCATATGATTTAGGGAGAGTTGGCCTTGCGACTGGCCAGTGGCGACTCAACTGTCACTTTAAATTGATATCTAGTTTCGTATAATATACCTATTTGCTATTGATTGCAGTACATCCAATAAGGAACCATAATTACATGAAATATCATAGATTAAGTTAGTACCGTAATTAGAATTTATTGCTTTGAATATACCTCTATTGTCTTTTGTTTTGTTTATTAATATTTATGTAAAACATGGCCTGACCGGCCTGACATATATAGATACTCTAGTTGTTTAATACTTTTCTTGTGTGGATGTGTCCGAGTGTGAGTTAGCTGCCTCTCGTGCAGTCGAATGCTCCCCAAGACCCTAACTCTGCTCGTGACAGTCTTTATGCCACAGTTGACAACTTAATATCTCAGAGTCATCCAGTCTCCCCTGAAACATTTCCACCGATCCAAAAATCTAACCAAAACAACTGCACTTTTTGCAGGCACAAGTACAAATCAAAATGTTCATCCAAAATTTCACTTCCTGGAAGAACATTGTTTTCCCTGGATTAGATATTGTGGCTTAGGTTTAGGATTTCACAGCGAGCAAGCTGCAAAACATCTTCACAAGACCATCCATGCAACAGAACACCAGATACGTGGAATAATGCACACCGAAGATAAACTTCACACCATTATGATAAAGCACATGACGTTGACATGCCCCGATCTTGCTTATGACAAGTCGTTCACTCCATCACGTGCCACAAAAGGCCATATTTAATTAATTATGAAGTTCCAACAGATATGAAGAAGTTTGATCTAAGTTATAATCTTTTGAATGTGCATTAGCATTTTTGATTCGACATGTTGAGTGTGCTAGCTTGTTGTTCTTCTTTCAAAGTATTTATGCCAAGACACTTTTTTTTTTTTTTTTGGGTATTGTTTCCCAGATTCTGGTTTTGCTTTTCACTGTATGATACCTGCATACATGAATGAGTTGTAACTGGATATATGTAATAGGATGGGGCAGACGGCGAGGAAGAGTGATAGAAAGAGGGTGGAAGAAAACGGGAGAGAAAGAGAAAAAACAAATAGATCGGGGCAAAAGAGCAGAGCTGTGGCTTGCTTTTGGTTAATGAGTCCCTTCACAAAAGTCTTCATATCTCCTTTATTAAAAAGACAACATTCTAGAAACTTTGACATTATGATTTAGCAATGGTTAATTGTAACTATAGTGTCAGTCTTTTCACCAGGTTATCTGCTTTTTTGTAATAATAAATAATTGAATATTAAATTACTATTTTTCTTTCAGGATTTGTGTATCTTTCTTTGACGCAGGATTAAAGTAGTATGTCCAAAGTGTTGCCATCATTTCATATGTTCATGTAATAGAACACATCTTGAACTTTGTTTGCACATGTCACATGTTGTTGTGGGTAACTTGGTTGTTTAGATATTTGATTTTAAAGTCTGCCAAAATTCACGAAACCAGACACTTTCAGCTGCTTGCTGAATAAAAATGTATCCAAAGTGCACTCAGGTAGAACGACTTGAGTCGGCCTGGTCGTCTCCTGACACCTGATAGCCTCGGCCCCGCCCACTGCTCCAGGACTGAGTTGAGAGGTTGGAGACCATGTGTGAAGGTCCTAATGAAGATAGAACTAACAGTAACACAGACAGCTGTCTGCTTACACCACCGACAGACACCCATCATTACCACTACGGTTCCGTACTCTACTTTGGGTTTTGATTGTTGTTACTTGTAAGTAGGTACCTCACGTGTTTTACGCTACGGGCACGTTTTTTTAAAGCCCTTTGTGACTCCAGAGCTAGAGAGCCCCCAAATTCAAATGTGCCTACAACGAGCGGGATTTGAACCCTGTATCTTCGGCATAAGAGGTGAGCACATTGGCCCTAGACCAACGTGTCCCAGACAAGGGCAATGTTCCGTCGTGTGTGCCATTTTGACAACGCCATCGCCACCCACTGTCATAACAACCATTATTACCACATTCTTTATGTAGGTCCTTATGAAGATAGAACTATCAGTAACACGGACAGACAAATCCATGGCTATATATGCTTACACCACCGTCAGACACCCATCATTACAACAACAGTACCGTACTGTACTTTGGATTTTGATTGTTGCTACTTGTAAGTAGACCGATGTACCCCACGTTTTACGCCACGGGTACGTATTTTAA
The DNA here is from genome assembly GCA_963931925.1 of Onchidella celtica. Taxonomy (NCBI): domain Eukaryota; kingdom Metazoa; phylum Mollusca; class Gastropoda; order Systellommatophora; family Onchidiidae; genus Onchidella; species Onchidella celtica. The sequence goes on from OZ007580.1 coordinate 43,411,894, forward strand.
AGCCCTTTGTGACTCCAAAGCTAGAGAGCCCCCCCCCCCCCCCAATAGCCTAAACAACAGCCTTAATTAAGTATTCTTTCAGATTATCATTTTGTTTTCCTTCTGTTTTTTTGGTTGAAAGGGTAAGGAACACGGTTAGGGATAAAATTAAAATAAGACTTTAGGGTTGAGGATAAGGACCGGGTTAAGGATAGGCACGTAATCGTACGCGACCCTAGCTCAAAACGTTTTGTGCGTACGTACAAGTAACAACAGCCGCTGGTCGGTACGATAACGGGCACTTTGCGCCCATCTCGGTATACACCATGTATTGTGTTTGGGCATGAGAGGCGAACAGCGCGTCTCTAGGTCACCGTGTCCCCATATCGTGGTATATTTGGGTAGGGCTACCCGATAGTCCGATACATTTGTACTTTATCCAGGTTTTGTATCCAAATTTCACAAACAGAATTACATGTATATATACACGTGTAGATCTATGCAGTTCCCTATAAAGTTTATCACGTTAGTAAAAATATTACGTACTGTGCTATTACAATACAAACACTCTAAGTACCGTAATTGTATGTATCCATGACCATCAAATAATAATAGCAGTTAGCATCAGTATGTACTACCACACCACTAGTTTAGTGATAACAAGGGCAATATTTGTTTGGGTCTTTATTTTAGGAGGTTCGCTGCCCTTGGCATTTACCTCTGACTTTTTCTTGTTGTGGTAGGGATTAGTTTTTTAGAATTTTGCCCGGGCAGCGGCCCTGTACGGCCCGCTCTTCACGATTTCCAACTGCCAAGGTACCGGTTTTTTAACGTGCGCAGTGTGCACACGGGCCCTCCGAATTTTTCGTCCTTGTCCGAGAAGTCTAGGTGCTTGATCCTACCTACCATAGGATCAGGGACAGGGAAGTATGAGAAAAAAATCCCCAAATTCCAACATGCCTGCACCGACCGGGATTTGAACCCCGCGGTATCTTCGGCATGAGAGGTGAGCACCTAGCCTCTAGACCAACGTGTCCCAGACAAGGGCAATGTTCAGACGTCTGTGCCAGTCTGACAACGCCATCGCCACCCACTGCCATAACATACATGTATTAACAACCATTATTACCACTTCAACAGTCTACAGATACATGTACTTACTAGTAGCCTAGTATGTATGTAATAGTAATGCGGTACAATAATACATGTAGTTGTACGTAACCGTCCTTAATACTAATACACATCTTTAACTGAATACATGTATGTAATCCGCCGAATATAGATTACATGATTGTGCTGTAGCCTACGGTACTTCACTTGTGTTAATTTTACCTGTACATGTAGCCTACGAGGTATAGGCTTATCAGCTCATGAGAACACACGTTTTACTTTTGCTGGTTTTACTTACATATTTTATTTTGCGTGTGTTACATTATCCTGCTACATGCCTCAGATCGAAGTGTTTATCCGCCGTACTGTCGGATAAAATTTCCCCTAGCGTGGATATTTTTTTTTTTTATCCGCTAACATAAATTCTGTATTGCGAGTGATCTTCCCTGATTCGAACCTTTCTCCGTCTTCCCCCCTTGTTCCGTTCATCCCGAGCAACATTCCTAACTGCGCACGTGTTGAAGACGATGGCGTGATTGAAATTGGAGAGGCTTTTCTGAATAAAAATGGAATTTATCGATTAAATGGATACATACGAAGGTTCAGGTCTTATCCATAGATATGGGTTTCTAGGTTTAGTCAGGCTTATTTATTAGAAGAGTTTCCTCACAACTGCTCAGTGTTCTTCGGGAATAGCCGACGATGGTCAAGAGGCAAGGTGCCCGCCTCTCATGCCGAAGGTACCGGGTTCAAATCCCGGCCGGTGTAGGCATGTTGGAATTTGGGGATTTTTCTCATATTTTCCTGTCCCTGATCCTATGGTAGGTAGGATCGAGTACCTAGTCTTCTCGGATAAGGCCCAGAAATTCTGAGGGCCCAGGTGCTCGTTGCGCACGCTAAAGATATCTTGGCAATTGGATATCGTGAAGAGCAGGCCGTACAATGCCGCTGCCCGGGCAAAATTCTAAAAACTACAGTACCGTAATACTAACAGTAACACTAGTAGTAGTAATCCCACCCACAGCAAGAAAAATAAGACAAAGTGAGGTGTAAATGCCAAGGGCAGAGAACCTCCTGAAATAAAGACATTTAACACAATTGCTCAGGGTTCTCAGTAGCGTGGTGGTTACTGGTTAGCGTCTTATAGTTTGACTGTCGTGGTTCGATTCTCAGCAGGGCAGTTTTTTTTTTTTTTTCTTCCTTTCTTTTATGAAAGTCTTTTTATTAGGTACCGGTATCAATTTTTTTTTTTAATCTAAGAAAAATAATAGTATAGGGAATAAATCCAATTTTTGTTTTGTCACACATGTACCTGTCAATTGAGGGACAGTGGTTCGATTCTCAGCAGTTTTGTTTTTTTTCTTCTTCTTCTTCTCTTCTTGTCAGTCTTTTTATCAGCAATCAATCTGTTTGGTAATTTTTTTTTTTTTTTAATCCAACAACTATAATAAGGAATAAATCCAGTTTGTTTGTTGTTTCTTGTGTAGTAATTAGTCAACACCAATACGTGCGTGTGTTACATTATCCTGCTACATGCCTCAGATCGAAGTGTTTATCCGCCGATACTGTCGGATAAAATTTCCCCTAGCGTGGGTTTTTTTTTTTTTATCCGCTAACATAAATTCTGTATTGCGAGTGATCTTCTCTGATTCGAACCTTTCTCCGTCTTCCCCCCTTGTTCCGTTCATCCCGAGCAACATTCCTAACTGCGCACGTGTTACTTGAAGACGATATGGTGCTTTTGATCGCCAGGATCTGTCGATGGTGTTGGCGGATAAACCCAAGCAGTGTCCTCCGATAATGTTGGCGGATAAACCTGGGCCAGTAGGCTATCCGCCGATAATGTTGCCGGCCAAAGCCGTATCCTCCGATAATGTTGGCGGATAAACCTGGGCCAGTAGGCTATCCGCCGATAATGTTGCCGGCCAAAGCCGTATCCTCCGATAATGTTGGCGGATAAATCTGGGCCAGTAGGCTATCCGCCGATAATGTTGCCGGCCAAAGCCGTATCCTCCGATAATGTTGGCGGATAAATCTGGGCCAGTAGGCTATCCGCCGATAATGTTACCGGCCAAAGCCGTATCCTCCGATAATATTGGCGGATAAATCTGGGCCAGTAGGCTATCCGCCGATAATGTTGCCGGCCAAAGCCGTATCCTCCGATAATGTTAGCGGATAAATCTGGGCAGTATCGGCCGACAACGTTGTCTGCCTAGGGTGTTTCTGCTGACAGTGTTGGTGGCCCAGGCAGTATAAATATAAATCATTGTGCCAATAATGTTGGCGGATAAACTTGGGAGCAGTATCCGCCAACATTATCGGCGGATAAACCTGGACAGTAAGCCTATCTGCCAACTTTATCGGCGGATAAACCTATGGAGCTCTCTTCCACTGCTCTAGAAAGGAAAAAAAAAATACAGCCAGCTCCATTGCCTTCCGTCACACACTCCGACCGCTGGGGGGGGGGGGGGGAGGGGGCACAAGCGGATTCAGAGAGTCACAGAATACAATCATGACATAAGGTAATCGGCTGATGCGTCATTGGCTATTTCCGTTTTGTTTTTTTTTAAGGTGCCGCAACTCTAGATTTTTCTGCTTCGCACGTGGGCGCATAAATACATGTTCAGGGGCCATCCATGCAGACGAAAGTAGACTATATGACAATTTGTTAGTATGTTCGATTTTGTTTTCTTACTCCCACCCCCCGAACGTACGACCATTGAGCTAACGCATGTACCGTACAACTTTTTTCTTTTTGCGATCAGTAAATGATGCATTAAAATATTCTGTGATATCGTTCACAATACATGTATAATATAATATGATTATGTTGGGGCAAATATCGATAACACATGTATTTTCGATTTTTTTTCATCTAAATCACGCCAAATTATAATTTTTTTAAATATAAATTTAGTGTCATCAATAACATCCGTAATGAGAGTTCACAGGGACGACCGGACGAGGGCCCGGGAGCGAGATCAGTGAGCACTGGGGCTAAATAATTTAGTTGGTTTAATTTATGATTTGGGTTGCATAAGGTACTTGTGTATAAATCCACCCAAAATATAGAATTCTATTAGAAGAAATTTAAGAGCACTACCCTTGGAGACCTGCAGCATGACACTGACAGGAAAGAGCTCCTGCAAACTGATCGTCCACTGACCACGAGCGGAAGAAGACATTGGGGTGCCCCCCCCCCCACACACACACACAACCAGAATGATTGAGGCGGGGTACAGACGCAGCGAGGGAAGGATGTGAGACAAGGCCCGGACCAACCCGACAAAATTGACCGCAAGTAGGAATACCCTCGAGTCGAAGTCGAATGGATCTTGGACGTTGGAGCACTTAATATGGGGAATCCCTTTTGTGCTAGGGTTCTGGTCCCTGTCATTAAATCAAATTAAGAACACAGAAATACAAACCCCCCCCCCCCCCCGTTCCACTTTCACAATCTTTAAACACACATGTATGTATGTAATTCAGACACTCCCCCCCCCCCCCCCACACACACACCCTGCGCGGGGAAAAAATAATGAAGTAAACAATTTTATATTGAATACGGTACCGGTACTGTAATAAAATACATGTTATAATGTAATGGACTCTGTCACACGGCTTTTGACATCGTGTCCCCTATCCAAATATAATTGTACATGTAACTATATTACGTGTACGGTAGGCCTACAATCATGTTATCGATAATTAAAATTTACTCGGAAAATATCGATTCGATGTCGCTACTTTCATCGGAGATATTGTCCACCACTATATATATGATTACATCATTCATTGTCAATGGACTGACTGAGTTAGTGAGTACATTACATGCAATAAATTACCGTGTATAAATATAATACTCTAAATTCTAATCATAAATTCAGACACAAGAGGAAGGGAAAAAATTATACGTCATTTATATATTATATACAAATTACAATATTGCAAATCCAACAACTTTGTCATAAAACCAAACTTCTAATTAAACGTGTGTTTTGTCAGTGTCACCAACAAAACAAAAGTGTACTGTATGCCCCCCCCCCCCCACTGTTACACGGCACTTTTTAAGTCGGGGCAATTCACCTTCAGCAGCCCCCACCCATCTGCACTTTTCGTATGTGGGGTAATTCCCAATCAGCCTCCCCCTCCCATTTACTCTTTTCGTGTGTGGGGGCAATTTCTCCTTAGCCACCCCCTCCCTAAAGTCCCTTCGGTTCAATCGTCCCATTTAGTTTACGCTTTTCATACAGTGCTGGGGACTCATGTCACCCCACCCCCTCGGAAAGTACACATAGGCCTACGTATTTTATTATTATATTAAATTATTATAATATTTATATATGGATGGCTCCATTGAGTACCAGTACTACCACCTCATGGTGTGCAGTCTTGACTGAGTGGTAGCCTACTAACTACTACTAGAGTACTAGTGCCAGTGGTAATGTACGACTACTACTACTGCTAAACTAGAGTACTAGTGCCAGTGGTAATGTACTACTACTACTACTGCTAAACTAGAGTACTAGTGCCAGTGGTAATGTACTACTACTACCGGTACTACTGCTAAACTAGAGTACTACACACACTACTAGTACTAGTGCCAGTGGTAATGTACTACTACTAGTACTACTGCTAGTGTTGAGGTTTGCGTGCCCATCTTCAGAGTTCACTGAGTTCAGCACAATGAAAGTTGAAAGTTTGACTGAATTTGATTTTGAAGCCGCCTCGGACTCCGAGCGGGTCAGTACTGTGCCTCCAGACGATGAGTGAATTACCGCCCCCATCGGGCTTCGAACCTACTTACCCATCCTTGAATCCTTCGAATCGAAGTCCCTGCAGATCACTGTGCAGCTACCTAGAGATGCCGCGCCAGCAAAGGCCAGAGTAATGTACATGTGTAATACATACAGTACTAATAATAGCCTACACTGTACGGTATGGTGAATTTTTTTTTAAAAAGGGAAAATTTATTTTGCCGATGAAAGATCTTAATTTTCGGATCTGCCCCAGCCAGCATCCCTGCACCAGTCCGACATAGGTTACTGTACATCGATGGTATCGGGCGCAAACCAACTAAGTCCGAAAATTTCTATATTATATTTCTTTTTATAGTACCAATTTATGAAGATTGGAACCTCGCATCATCTGTAAAAATACCGTAGCTCTTACTTCTTACCAATTCAATAGAAACATTCAAAATAGACATGTGTGATCAAACGAGCTAAGTATAATTACATAATATTAATAATAAGTACATTTCCCTTTTGTGTTATCCGCAACTTTTTGTTCCTCCTGTAAAATTTGCTTATCTTGACTTGGCTGGTTTGCCCCCGACACCATCGATTATATTACAATGTACATGTACTGTACGGACTGCCTCAGGGCTGGTAGGACTACCGCAGGGGCGGATTTCCCACACCAAATCGACGGCGGCGCGATGTCATAACCAGCGGATTACAAAATATCTGTAGCTCAAACGTTATTATCATTCCAGTTTCATTAATAATCCCGGTAATCAGTTTCCTAGGCTCGGATCGACGCTATACATTGTAGTTTGCTGGTTTGGGCATTCACGCCCCATGTGTGTAGGGCCTACTATAGAATTCTAATTACATAGTATAGGCCTAATGTAATTTTTCTTCATGACTTGTTTCTTTTTACTTTGACAAGAACAAAGGTCCCACAATGTGTAAACTGAGGCGCAGGCCGAAATTTCCTGTCACTAGTGTCACTTTTTAAATTTGAATTCTAATTTCTACTCGAAGAAAATGCGTCTTTCTTCCGGTTCAATTATGTCACTTTGTCAGTGCACTTTCTTCTGTTCAAATCAACACAGTTGTGGCTCAGTATCAACGAAAGTACAACTCTACAAGTGTGTATACATGTAAGTTATTAAAAATAAAGTGAACATCGAGACCCTCTGTAATTTTTAAATGCATTATAGCCTAATATGCACGCACACCTCTTTCTGTGCGTAATCTGATATTTTGTAGAATTTACAGATCAGCGGTTAAACTTTAACTTTAACGTTCATCATATCATGGTGACTACACATGTATGTAGCCTACATAATACATGTGTAGTATGGAAGACCTTACTTCTTTTATAATATGAGATGTAGGATGCATGCCGCTTTACATTATAAGTTAACATAAACGCACAGAAGTTGTAGCCTTCAAAGTTCAATCGTCCCATAATAATATTAACGTTTTTCATATTTATGTATGCTGATGCCCCCTCCCTCCCCCCCGGTCAATCGTCCCATTTATGTTTTTCATGCTGGGGACTCAGCTCCCCCCCCCCCCCTCCGTTCAATACATACAATGTACTTTATATTCTATGGCACCCCCCCCCCCTTCTTCGCAAGGCTGTTTTCAGTGGTCTTTCACTACTTTCTTCAGGTCTGGGGTTTTTTCCGGCTCAAAATGTCGGAACACTTCTGTTCAATTCAATAGAGGCTCAAAATCAGGGGAAATCTTTAAAGATAAAGCGAACTTTAACTGTTCAAGTTCAAGACCTTTTAAAAGGTCGTGTGTCCACGGACATCTTTATGTCTTTTTAATTCTACAAATATTGTGTACCGGGTAATAAATACGATGTTTAGTAGAATTTAAGGATCGGCTATTAAAAAGCCTTTGAATTACAATTTTACACTGGAGGCCTTACTTCCTGGACTGGCGGTGTGTACTACTACGACCTCGTGGCTCCGGCCTACTGTAATTTAGGCCTACATGTACTTTATGGTAATACTATTCACTAAATAAAAGTACCGTACTACGAATGTACTATTATTAACTAAATCTAAGTAAAACTATGAGTACGGTATGAAAAATAACTACATGTATGATATAGTATGTTATTTGTAAAAAAAATGTAAAAAATCTAACGGGATATGGCCGGTAAAAACATGTAATGATGATGCAAATGCACACTGAACAATTTTAACAAAAATTGGAATTTAAAAAAAAACAACTGCAGAAATGTAGCTCGCATATTAATCCCCAATATATAAATATATATAATAAAATAAGTAATCGTATTTCTGTCACCCTATGGATGAACAAAGTGCTTCGGACAAGACCGGACTACCACTGATTTTTTAACTTGTCAACATTACATAAAATTATTTTTGTCCTGGTCTTGGGGTGGGTGCCAGATTTTCTAGTCCGTTCAATACATACAATAAAAATTAGTGCTTTTTGGTGTTTTCGGGAACTCGCTTTAATCAAAACGGTCTGGTGTTTTCCAATCAGTAAATTGCCAAGTCTTGGATTTTCAGTGAGAACTAACAAAGTTGTCTTAAAATCTCCATGACATAAAGAACGGTCCCCAAAATATTTATGCAAAAAAATTAATTTTTCGATACAGAAATGGCAGTGACACAAACTTTCAACTTCAGTAAGATAGGCCTAAGATTAAGAAACCGATATTTTTGTGTTCAAGAGTTCCATTTTAAAATTTAAGGTGGTCTTGTTGTAGTCTAATAATCAATAAGTCATTTTGACAAACATCAGCTCTCGATTCAGTGTGTTGTCTGAGTGTACACTGTACAGAGCTTCCTATTCAATTTTCAAACACCAGAATCACTTCTGCTATGTATGCAATTTTCTGGGTTTCCCATTTTCCACGCAGGGTAGATTGGCTGGGTGGTCATTAGACACAAATCTTTGAGCAGCTGATTTTGACTATTCTGAATTCAAGGGCATGTCGGCATGATGACGATCGCTTTAAGCCTGTCAGTGTCAATATATATTTTTTTTTCGTTACCTTACTAATTTACTTTAGGTTAGTTTTCAGATTCTTACTATCAAGATCAAATTAATAGAAGTGAAAATTGACACTGAAGATCTTAGGGGAAAGGCCTATACTGTAACGTATGTCTGCCTGTAATATGGATTTTGTAATCTGAGCCTTCTTCAGAAATGATCCTGACGGATCATTAATTGATGACGGTGGCAACTGGCATGATCAGTAGGAAATGAAAACGGATGAATTCATGGATGAAACAATGATGATGAACAACTTTATTTTCCACAATATGAGATGAAGTTAAAATGACAGTTGGACAGGAGTGGGGGGCGGAAGTTAAAAAAAAAAAATATGTCAAGATCAACTTAGATACAAGTTTGAAAGACATGACGTTATCAGACACGTCACCAAAAAAATTTGAATGTCAGTGAATGAAGAGTGTGAGTATTTCCCATTCTGTCACAAATGTTTTTGGTGGGAAAGACAGTGTCAACAAAATTTCCGAAGCTATAACAATGTCAAAAAAGTTTTCACATTTCCCTCCTTCGGTCAATTGTGTTCTGGAAAAAAAGTTTAAAAAATCGACCTCAATGTCTGTTAATGTCTAAGTCAAGGTGAGAACTGAGTTTTCTAGTGGAAAAAAACAACAACATTCTCTGGATACCAATTCGAGCTTGCGAGAGGCCAAGAAAGAGTAGAACACTGGTGGTGATACCCATGGACATAATTATGATTCAAATAGGCAGCTGCCAGTGTCTCCATAAAGAAGATGTCTTGAGGGATCAAATGTAATTAATTTTGAAATTTTGGGGGAAAGAATGGAATTAAAAAAAAACAACAACAACAACTCAACATACAACTTTAAAAACAGATTTTTGCTGCTACTTGTCTCACCACATACAGTACACTTACACATCCATGCATTCACATACACAGCATACATGTGGTATAAAAATGTACAAGAACTAGATCTATAGTGTCAGTGTCACTTATGTTTCTGTATCCATGTGATGAGTGGTAATCATATGGCAAGAACTTTCATAAAAACAGTATGTTTATCACAGATATTGGAGTTGGTTGTAGACAAGCTTCCCCTTTTGCAAAATGAGGCTACCCATTTAAGAACATTCGTCGGTGAGATTCAACACTCGTGTAACCCACATCAACATATTTTGTGGGTTACAAAAGTGTTGTTCTACACCGACGATATATGCTCGATTTATGTTGAATGTTCATGGTAAAGATACATGTATTATGAAACATTAATTTAATTTAAATGCCATCCTGCACACACAGTTTGACTCTTGTTACTAAACATAGCCTATAATTTCATTTCTAATTCTATCCCACATCATTATAAATTACTTAATAAATTTAATTTAACTCTTTCCGTACTTTTCACCGATACATCGGTTCCTCCGACTGACGCATTTGGACTAATTTCTGCTGAAGTGCAGTAATAGTGGCATCGGTTGTACCACAAACAACAAAAACACTGGGAAGCTAGATGGACACAGTATCGTTGAAATGCCCAGGGGTAACAAGGAGAGTACTTTTTGCCGATGTATCGGTCCCCCCGACTGACGCATTTGGACTAATTTGGGCTGAATTGCAGTATGGAAAGAGTTAATAGAACTTTTGAATTTGTTACCATAATAACTGAAAAGTGTACGGCAGAACCCCCCTCCCCCGACAACGTATGCTCTTCATCAGGGGCCAACCCTCTTTTTCCTGAACTTAACTACGTAACTTTATGGATGGAGCCAAATGATACACCCTTTTCACCGCCACATCCAATCCCTAAAGCAAGTTCCATGAACAATAACAAAAACAAATCCTAAAGATGTTATGCCCATACCAATAAATCTCTCATGTAACCCTGTCACAATGTTCCGTCACACACATGACGGGCGTACCAGTACCTCAAATTTCAGCAATATTTAACTCACTGACCACCACTGTAGGCTACCAGCCTTTTCAAGGATATTTTCAAAAGATCACTGCATCTTTGTTAATTAACACAGACACATGAAATTTGGAGAATGGTTCTGCAACAATATAAACAATATTACAGTATATTATATTCTCAATCTGTTAACAAACTCTTATTATCCGAGTCACATTCAGCACTAAAGTTGTCAAACGGGCTTTTTACTGAACACCGTAACACTAACAGTCACTACAGCTGCTATTGGTGGTTGTCATAAAATTATAATAGCTTGCTTCCTACTTGTCATACTTTGACTCTGCAACATTCTACATTACGGAAATGAGTGCATTACCAAACAGGCGAACTTACTGCAACTGCCATTTAATTATGTGGGGAGAAAAAAAATGACGACGTTGGAACAGCCGAGGTTGCAATAAAAGTAGGTTACTGTGGTGTAGCAATGGTTTTTACAGCAACTGTCACATTTAAGGTAATCTGTGAGTTAAAGACTACCCTTGCACGAGGAAATTTCACAGGCACTGGTACATCTCTTCAAAGTGAAATCTAAATTAGCACCAACTTTTTTTGTGTGTTCACAACTTGCAAAAGGGGCGTATCATCATTTCATAAGAAATTCAAAGTACACAATATATAATATAATACATAATCACTGAAAAAGGAACAAGGAGTTGGGGGAAGAGGAAATTATGAACGTGAACCTTTGAAATAACTGCAGACTGAGCGGCACGTGCCAGCTGCGACTTTTGAATGTTATGCCAAATTTCACTGATTTTCTGTCAAACACAATGCACCATTGCACAGAATTAATAATGTAAACCAACAGGGCACCTTTCTGCAAACAAACTGAGCTTTCAAAACTAAAAAAAACAACAAAAAACCCACCTAAAACCTACTGAAATGTGTAAACTAGTTCATTAAAAACATCTTCGCTGGCTCCATCTCAGTTGCTGATTAACACTACAGTCCCCATGAAAACTTCACTGCCTCCAAATTTTTAATTTTATTCTAGAAAGATCTCTGAAACTGTCACCTTCTTTCTGCAGGCCTAGCTTAGTGATGGTCAATGAGCACTTCCACATTTTCATTAATTACTTAGTGTCATCATCTCAACATTTTCCTTTCGTCATGGATAAAAATCGGAAAATATGACTCAGGAGGAAAATCAGATGTGGATTGCAGAAGACGGTGAGTAAAAGCGAATTTATGTTGCAAGTTTGGGCCACTTTGAATGAAATGCACTTCTGGAAGAAAAACAAACACTAAAAAAAACAAAAGAACACAAGTGCAGAATCCATTTCAAAATGGCAGCTCTGCTACACAACTTCACCCTAATCTGACATTTCTTGAACACAAACGCTTCATGGTCTCAGCTGAAATTTTCACCTAGCGGATGCACCGTTATATCCCATTTCTCAGTTGAAATCCTCCAAAATTAGTAAAGATTGGACAATTTTCATTTTCATTCCAGAATCATGAATTTGCAGTGACTATGCTCTTGTGTATGGATGGATTTCCACAAATTTAATCAGTATGCAAACCAAGAAGACTGTGGAGATGTCAAAGTACACACTGTTGAGGGGTGACTGATAGGCCAGATATTCTGGTAATGAAATGGTAAAGCTGACCGCTAAATCTGTTCTTTTAACAGAAAGATGTCTGATACAGTGACTGCACTGCTCTCTTACTTTCCATTTATGACACAGTTCCTAACCATTTTAAGATTTCAAAACCCAATTCCTTTCCTTTTATCTGAGACACAGTCCTAGCACTTAAAACATTTGGAAAGCACTCCTCCCACTCCAGTGGAACACACATCTTTGACTCACTTCCTCATAAAAATCATCCTTGACCCACCAGCTGTAGCCTATCAAATCCAACTCTCATTTCATCTCAGTAAGCTGGGATCAAACCAGTACAGGGGAAAAAAATGTGTCGAACTGTTTTAGCTGGTCAGAACAAAGACCAAGAGTCCAGGGACAGCCTCCCAGTGGGAGGCTAGGGGCCAAAGTTCCCAGCCGGTAATGAATTCCAAACATTTCAAAAAGCTAAACCAAGCCATTTCAAGCATGTTTTTTCTGATATTTAAAAAAATGAAGGATTAGGTTTACATTAAGACTATAATTAAAACACATTTCTCTCCCCCAACAATTTGTCTGAATTCTGACAATGTACGAACAGGTTTCACCCCTGGTAAAAGAGCTGAAAGAAAATCACTGAAGTCTTATTCTCGTATGCCACAGGTCACAAAAGACCAACACAATGATAAGCTGTCCTTTGAAGAAACACTCTCAAAATAGTTGCTGCCACTTAGGAAAAGACGAGTTATGCCATGAACAAGACCTATCTAGGCCTAATATTTTGCTCCATCCAACCTGTAGGCTTGCAACACACCCACAAGAAATTTCTGCTGTGTGCTAAATTTAATCACTTTTATATTTTGATGGGTGTCATACAACTTTATGGCAATAACAAATCTCAGCCCTAAAACTACAATTTAGCAGAAGTAAAATAAGAACTTTTTCTGTATCGGAAATGTATCACTGGGGTCTTGTTACTCCTACTCCTCAGAAGACGAAGGCCAACTACACAAACCAGTTATTTCTCACACTCGTTCACACAGCAAAAAGAAGGCAATTTACTCTCTTGAAATCCCCTCATTTTACTCACTGAAACGTCTTCATTTGCGTCGCTGTTCCAAAAGTTATTTTTTTTTTTACCCCTCTGACCTATTTGAAAGACTCATCTGTTTCCATTTAAGTTTGAAGTATTTAGAAATATCAGCTTACAGATTTGTGTGCAAATTTGTTGTTCATTTTGTTGTTGTTGCGTGCGGCTATACTTTGAACAAATTTTTCAAGTTCCTGTATGAGTGACTTCCGCTTAAATCTCTGAGCTTCAAAAATGATTTCTTGGACAAAGTCTGTTTGTACTTTGGCACTACCTCGCACCGTGTTCAGCTGCTGAAATAATCTGTCAAAATCTACAGAAGAGAGGAGAAAGAAAACAAAAGAACAAATTACATAAACTTGTCAATCTTTTTCATTATCTAGCTCAGTTCTAAGGCAAATTTTTTACAAGAATTTATTGACAATGTCATTACAGGTACAAAAAAAAGTGCACCATTTTTCTTATGTTACAGCACTTGCATGAATTTATATAAAAAAAAGCGTAATGATGAAAATTTCACATTTTCTTTAGGAAATGATATTTAACCACAAAACCAAAACATTCACAAGGCAGTCCAATTTGCTTCTCACTGGGAAATTTCTGGCTCCCAAAGGAAACTTAAATCCAAACTGCATGCCCCAAATTGCTTTTTTTCTCAAATGAAGATTTAAAAAAAATCACAACTTGCTTCCAAAAGTAATTAACCTTTTCACACCACCCCGCACTTCAATAGGTGCGTGCTGTTTTACAACCCATCCGTACACCAGTCGCCCGTGAGATGCGGCTTCTCGCATACCCATTCCACAGCATCTCCGCATCACCTGGGACAACACCTGGTTTCATGGGACATACTGTTTTTGTTTGTCTTTGTAAACATATGATTGTCATTCGCCTTCTCTGAATAAGTTTTCCAATGATACCAAATATAAATCTAGCTTGATCAGAAGATTTTATATGAATTTTCAAAACACCCCCAAAACAGTGTGTACACAGGTAACAGCTGCTGTAAAAAAGGAATATACAATGGGCATGCGAGAGCGATGTGAAAAGGTTAAAGTGATAAAATTAGTACAAATGCCCCCTTCTGTCTAATACCTTTCACTATACTTACTTCTACCAGGTCTTTTGACTTCTTTGGTGACCAGCACCTTCAGCTGCCTGTTAAAACTCCAGACCTGTTGATCTTTTTTATCGCCTACAAATGTGTCTGTCAATGTGTCAACCAGTCGGTTGTTAGTCTCACCAACACCACCACTTTCAACCCCCGAGTCTGACAGGCCATTCTCATTATGAGAACCAGAATTAATTTTAGACCCGGAGGACATGTGATTAAAAACGGGGACTTCTTCACCGTCGCTCCCCAAAGTTGCGCCGTCGTCGTCGGAATCTGTAACGATCTGCAATGGAGTTTCGTCTGACAGAAGACAGACAGAGAGAGCAGCAGGGAAAAAGTGGGTCAGACAAACGTGTTGTGAAGAGTAAGGCAGTGAGTCCCACATACAAACACATGCAGTAAGGGTCACAGCTTAACACTCAGTACACACAATGGTGTTTAGAAAAAAAAAATAGAAAAAACAAACTTGTTCTAATTGAAGGACCACTACCTGAAATCAAGAAACCAGAATGAAACATAACATTAGGGAATGATTCTATCCACCTAACTCGGATTTTTGGTTCAACATTGTTTAGCCTACAAATAGATAGTAAATCACCAGTCATGCTATACTTTAAAAATATTGGTCATTTCAAGTCTTGCATTTTCAATTACTTCTTTTCCTGGAATTTAAACATTTATGAGCCAGCCTTTAATCTTTTTTTTTTTTGCGTGCCTCATGTAAAAATATTAGAATCAGAGTTAGGTAGATGGAAACAGTCACAATAATGTGATATTCTAATTCTCCAAAACCTGATCTTTCACAAGAATTTTCAATTGCAGTTCCGATGAATGTATCTTAAGTTGGGTGAGATAAATGCCTAAGTCATGCACTGTGAGATGATAACTGCCTTTGTCCCTTTTCTACACCAAATTCAGTTTTAAAGAAAAATCATTCTATGTCCTCAATAGAAAATGTAATTTAGATGTACCCACCATAACATGGAATTGGAAATACTTGGAATGTAAATAGGCAAAAGATTTTCTTCTCATTTTGTGAAACCCCTCATTTTGATACTACATTTATCTCACACAGGTGACAATATAAATACCAATCATTTGGGATGCAAAAAGTACCAACAAAAAAAAAAATCTACCCGTGTCATTGAAAAATATTTGATACACCCGAAAGTTATAATTACTTTATATCACTCCTAGCATATCAGTACTTCAAAGAAATCCGATAAAAATCCGATCCAATGGGTGGCATCTCCCTTTGTTTGCCATACTTACCTGTCTCTGATTCTGTGTCTGACACAGTGGATGGTGCAGGACTGGACGGGGGAGTGGATGACGTGGAAGGACGGCGGTATGGTATGTCACGAGGAAGTGGCCCTGTAATAAATGCATGTACATGATTAAACACTCGATTCTTGCAAACATACACCAGAAGTTTTCCCTTTTAGCCTCATTTGATACTAATCCTCAAATTCATAAATCATTGTCGATCTCATACACTGGCATATATTGATGCTCTTGTTGCAGAAATGTTTTTGCTACATGTCTGTACATTATTTATAATCTCACTGTCACCAAAACTTTAAAATGTTCTGCTGTAAAACCAGAATATAGGCCCACTGCGCATATCCGCCATCTTTGAGGTAAAAACCGATGCATCACCATGGCGATTGTGGCATTGATTTTGATTTGTTAACTGGTTTGCACTGTGAGTACTTGAGGCGTCGCGAACCAATCAGTGGCGAGCTAAAAGTAGTTCACTACAGTAAACAATGACACATGTGTACATGCACATGGGAGACATTCGGTCAATTCTTTCACTTCCTTTCCCTTGTTTACATGGATGGTAGTATCCTTTCCACCCCTGTCATTACAATCAACTACAATGCAACCAGCAGCAATTTAACCGCTTAGACACATCTCGAAGTTACACTCATCAGCTGATCCAACAGCCATCTTGGGTGTCGGAAGAACAAAACAAAACACTCTGTGACGTTATTCACAATAGGCCTATAGTTGCTATGCTAGTATGTGTGATAGACAACAAAACATACTTAAATTTATGTTAACAGCCAATATACATTTGGCCCTGACCACTTTCAAAGTTTAGTGCCCTTTTCACTTGTCCACTGCCCGCATTCCTTGATTTTAAATAGCTGATTTTGTGACCGATGGGCATGTGAGCTTTACCTGGCTTCCTCTTTCGATGGGGTGAGTTTGGTGAACTTTCTGATGCTGAACGCTTCCTAGGTGAGCTTCCTATCACAATGGCTTCCTCCGCCTCATCAACAGTTAGCTGGGAACCAGAAAACAAAATGTCAGCAATCGTCCACTCAAAAAATCAGACAAATACATACAATCATGAATGTCTAAACAAGACAGAAGCTTTTATTTATTCATGGGTGAAAGTGAAATCAAATGACATTTCCATGGAAACTAACATCCTGCTTACACTACATCTGCCATAAATATTTAAAAGTGTGCTTGTATTCTTTGGAACAGATGAAACAAATTAGCAGGGGTGGCAGAAGGACTGCACTTATAACTCTGGTTTTGATGGATTTTTTTTTTGCCAACTCCTGTCTTTTTATATAAGCTAGTTCTCTGAAACAGTGGTGTCATGAATATTAAAATCCATTACATATTTTTAAAATTGGTTATTTAGAGCAGAAATTTCAATCAATAAGCGCCTTCCAGGTTTTACATGGCAAAAAATCCCTGAACTTTTTCATGTCAAACTTTTCCAAAATGAACTTGGATCAAAATATATCTCCCATGCCACTAACCTGTTTATTGACTTTGAATGGGTTGCCAAACATATGAAGTCTCGTAGGAGTACTTTCTAATTCTCTCAATGCTGGTGGCTGTTTTTTCAAAGCCTCTTGATAGTTACCCATCTGGCTGATTGGTACTCTGTGTCTTTCATCTACAACACACAAAGGAGTCCATAATGAAAATAATAAACCTATCAGTGGTCCAATTCAAAATCTGATAACATCATACAATGAAACTGTCAGATTTTGGCAATGAACAGTCACATTTAAAGTCATGTAAAACCATAAGTCACAGAACAGTGACAGTAATGTTATATTAAACACAAGCTAATGTTATATTAAACACAAGCTTAAAAGCCAGATTGCACCCCCCAACCACTGCCCTACCCGTCACTTTCTACCCTCCCTACACAGTATTCCTGTGTTTTAAATTTAGCTGCGAGCACAGTGAATAGCTTACATCAGCCGACGGCAGTGACCTACATATGACAGGAAGTGTTTGCACCACAAGTCATGTGCCCGTGAAAAAAAGGGATCCGTGGCGAGCAGTCATTCACACAAAGCAAACTCAAAAAATCTTGAAAAACAAAAGCAATAAAAAAAATCCGAACTTCAGTGCACCCTCCACAGTATTTGAAACTTACATGCAAAATCTGGTTAGTGTAGGTGGCCTGATAAAAAAGCCTCTTGTGTTCAAAGGTTGAGAATTTTTGAATTAAATACAATCCAATTCACTTATCTCGAAATGGCTTTTGTCGACAGTATGGGTAACTCAACATAATTTTTAAGTCTCAACCTGTTCCTTCTTTAATGTTACTAAATATTTCCCTGTAACTCCATGTGTTATTCGGACCTCAGATTCTTTCCTCTTATATTGATACATTTCTCCCCGACCAAAGTACACCAAGTGCACTAGATAATAAGATCTTCTACTATGCTACCAACAATGCCCACGCAAGTTGCGCGTAAGACCTCTTTATTTCTTTTTGCGGTCCTGATGGGGAGGGGGTGTGGACACAGAGGATGATGACCCTTGGCTTCAGTAATGCAAGTGTGGAGTGCCATGCATAAGCGCACGGCAGTAAAAGTGCCGAGTACTAGAGTCTGAGTATTTTTTTTTTTCACAAAACATTCGTGCACCATTGATACTAGGCCTTGACCTAGATTGCTTGTTTAATTGCCATACTGTGTGTATCGCTATCATCACTTCTTCTGAAGAAACAACCAGGTCGAGGTTAAAAAGAAATAATAAAACACTGCACATCTGATGTATAGCTGCAGCATTGTGCCGATATTGGCAAATATTTGCCACCCAACTGTTTCGTACAACAATGACATTGGAGGAACAGGTGACATAATGCTGATAATTAAAAGAAAAAGGGGCATAATTGCGTTAATTACTGGACACTTTTCCCATAATGGTGATGTTTGATCTCCATACCCCCTTTTTTTTCTCTTCCACCACTATCTGTTGACTGTTTTGACTTTCTCTTTACTCGACGCAAGCCAGACGGTGTCACTGGTGTCGAGCTATTAGGATTGCATTGTAAATAGGGGTGTAGCTTGGTTAGTAAATACCCTGCATGTGGCTTTTCTATAAAAAAAGGAGGGAAATTCCCACAGAAACAAGACCTAAACTCAATTACAGTGTAACATGGCTGCAGTGAACATCATCAACATACACTGGAACGTACTTGGAATACTAAGGCCAAAAAATTAGAAAACTAATGAGGGAAACTTACATCATTGGTAAAAGATCAATGCAAGAGCATTGTTTGTGAGAACTGTTCAAATGCATGTGTTCATTACACCAAGCCAAAACCTGTATACTCTCTGTTTATGACTGCCTTTGAATTTGACTGGTCAGATCAAAATGTAAACCAAACAGTTCTATTATCCTACCTAGGTCTAAAAGAGATTCTGAATTGACTGATGTTCTCAAAAAATTGTTCCTCATCCGACTTATTTGATCAATCAGGCTTTTGCGTGGTATGTCGTATGGATTTCTGAAAAGAAGCAGAAAAAAAGTAAACATTGAAAGTATGGTTATGGCAATATGCCACAATAAGTCAATATGACGTACATCATTAAGTGTTCCTCCAAGTTCTCACATGCTGACAAAATTTGACGTTCGACACTTGGACAAATCATGGTGGAAATTTTTGTTTTCCGTTGGACAAAGACGAGATGACCGATTTCATGAATGCACACGCACACACAAAAAAAAAGAAGAAAATCCCAGTCTTCAGAACACCAATGTCACCAAACTAAAGCATATTATCCAATCAAATTCATAATGTTGCCCCTTCAATGTGTCACTTTCTACACTCTATAGTACAATACATAGCACAGAAGAAGTGCAAACCATAATTTCCCTAGTAAATCTGTGACGACGACTCTAATCATACTAAGCCCAGTCAGACACAATCAGCTTCTGCCATTATTTCTTGGGTGCATATTTTGATGACAACAACTGGCTGCGATGTTCTGGGTTTAGTATCATATCCCCCTTATAGGGATCAACATTCCAATTTAGCCTTCTCAGTTACTTAATTTGAGCCATCCCATGCTTCTAATACCTGTAAAACTGCGGCTTGATGTCCGAATCTTCCACAGCCAGAATAAATCCACTGTAATCCTGTTGTAACTCTTGCTTCAGTCCGGCTATGTTGCCTCCGAGATTCGCCAACAGCTGGTTGAAATCTTTCCTTTGTAATATTGAAGTCCTGGTCCTACGAGAGAAATTTACATCAAAGATGTCACTGGCTTTTATACGACTTGATGACAAAGTAGATCGTAAAGCACGTATGACGACAGTGTATGTCACATGGAACCCATCCTGCATACCCTTTGTAGAAAACCAGTTGTTCTATTCAAAATGAAAATATTGAAATTTTCCTCTAGAATGACAAATTTGTGCTTGAAAAAAAAAAAATTTTATTTAATGAAGTTGTCAAACCTGAAACATGCAAAAATCAATGACTGCTAAATGTGAATGAATTGATTTTTTAAACTGGATAATTGAAATAATCCTGATATTTGAAGAGGACCTTTTTCAACAATAGCGAGTTCACGGTAAAGGTGTTGCCTTTCCGATTCGGTATTTCCTTACTTTGTATACATACCAGCATAACCTTATACTGACCTTGTATTGACACGTATGCCCTCGTGTCTCAGTGGTTTATGTCCAATTGATGCATTGAGTCGATCCATTTCCATCCTTGCCTTCAAAAATAAAAGATGTCCAGAACTTTTATTATGGCAAGATGACCCATGTCAACTGATATTCTTATCTACTGTCCTCGCTTCATAAATTATCATTACAAAATCTGGCAATCGGATCCTTTCTGGTGCAATGATTAAGATTACAACAATGAGCTCCAGTTTTCACCGAGTCTGCAATGCTAGATGGCTAATTGAACTAATGCAAGTTCCAATATTGTCATGACATTGTGCCATTCATACAAATTTCTATCCAAATTTCTGATGTTGCATTTTCTTTTTTACTTTGCCTCATTGTCAATGAACAGATCCTGTGATGATTTACTCTGCCTGTTTCCAATCCTCCAACCAGCTTGGTCAAGGGTACAACAACAGAAGTCAATATTTTTTCTGTAATCACTTCCAACATTTTTTACTACATTCATTGTAAAAATGTTGACGATATGACTTGGTGGTATAGCTTATGAAACAAAAATAGGATCCTAGGATTCCTGTTCTCACCTGATTTTTCAATTTCTTGAGGTAAGTGATGACGCTATAGCTAAGGCAGTTGTCCATGTTGTCTGACACAAGATTTGGTGCTCCCATTCGAGCCAGGGCTCTTCTCAGATTCTGAAATACAACAAGGAATTTGAAATCTCATGCCAAGTTTCAAAGCTGTAAGACTGTACATGCTGCAGTTCTGAGAAACCATGTTAGTTTTTTTTTAAATCTTCAAATATAAAGACAATACTCTGGTCGCAATATCACTAATTCTTATACTATATACAAACACATCTTATTTTCTAACAATGAGTCTCTACATTTTTAGAAACAATGATACTATAATTTATTAAACTGGATAATGTTTAATGTGAAAAAGATATCCCCAAATTAATGTTTTACTTGGTTATGAAGATATTTCTCTTTTAGAAGTGAGTTCAAAAAAAAATATCACCATGCTCCACATATTAAGATAAAAAAAAAACAGAAGATAACACAATCAACCTCAGTGATATGCAAATATCAACCCTACAGAGTCCCTGAATCTCTGGGCATTTCTAGGACTAAAATGTTAAAATCCAGGGATATTTAAATACAAGAAATTGCGAGAATAATGAGACCTGAAACCAGGCTTTTCTTTACTGAAATTTTTTTTTTTTTACACTCCAGAAAAATTCCAGGACTAGCTCACTATTTCCAGGGTTTTCTCACAATTATTTAAATGGCACGGCTTTTCTAGAGCTGCACAGGAACTCTGGCACTAACACATATTGAATATTTTTTTTTTTTTAAATATATCTAAACAAACCCAAGGTCTCTTTGCATAATTAAAATGAAACAAAAACTCACTGGGGCATAATATCCTGGCATGGTTTTCAAGTAGCTCTCAAATCGCTGTCTCCATTGTTGATTTGGTTTCAAGTTGTGGATTTTAAATAATTCATCTGAAAGTTTTCAAAAAAAACAAAACATTTCATAAATAACGACTCATTAAGCTTTCACAATCTAATTGCATGATTCAACATTAGGCCTATAGTTAACAACATACTCTGCCAGCACCAGTATTGCTGTGAAATTAGACCTAATTTGAGTTTGAGTTTTGTTTTAATTTTTTTCGATCATTAAAATAAAGGATTGTAATTGCTACTGCAATAATGTGTAGCCGCCCGACAAAATGAGGCACATTTCAGCACTACCCATTCGAGAAAAATGTTAAAAGGCATCACAGGGTCAATTTTATCAGTTTTGCATTTTCAGTAGTTTTGAAAAGTTTAACCTCTTTACTACTTCTTTTCCAAATGATAATCCTGTTTGAGAAGGGTATAATGCCTCTAAATTGACTGTGTATTGAGTCACCATTAATAATTTTTTATGAAAAGTTGAAACTCTAAAATGATTTTTCTCGAAACTATGGTTCTGTCACTTCTGTCATTGATGGGCCATATCTTCTCTGCTAATTAAATTACAGCAATATTTTCTTTACCAAATGAAAGGGCTTGAATAACCTATCTGGTGATACCAATATCTCCAAACAATCATAATGCACGAAGTGCCTCATTTTGTCGGCGCATACACACATAGTTTCTTTGTTTGTGCTCAGGCTCATTTGCCAAGAATCTTGCCATGCCCCCCCCCCTCCTCCAAATTATTAGTCAGATCTGCTCACTCTTAAATCTTATTGATGCACAGATATTTATTCTTGTGGAAGGTTACATAAACTGGTCCTTGGCACATGTCACCTCAAACAAAATAATCGTTATTGGTTTTCAAAACTACAATTCAGATAAAAAATAAGGAATATATTTCAGTTCACAAATTGTACCTTGCTCCATGATAAAATGGCACAGAAAACTTCGGGACACTATCTTGCTGATGATGATATAAATATAATGCTTTCAGAACAAGGCCACAGAATTTCCCAAACCTATTGCCAACACAGTGATATTTTAATCTCCTTGGAAAGTTGTCCTAGTGTCAGTACATACAAAAACATCAGCAACAACAAAACAGTGCTTTGGCCTAGATTTTTTTTAGCTGCTGAATTAACCTTATTCCCAACCACTTACCCAACAAAGGAAGTAACACAGGATAGTTGTAAGGCATGACAAACAAGTTGACACTGGTAAGCGAAGTGCTGGCTTTCAGGTAGCCAAAGGGATGGCACATTTCACTGAACTTTGAACTGTTGGCAATAAACACCTGTGAAAGACAGAACGAACTGTAGACTGCCTTACTGATGAAAATTTGTACACAACTTCTAGAATGTTCAGGATAATGTATTAGACATAAAAGATATGATATTCTGTGCTACACGGTTGACCAAGAACTTTGATTACACCCACCACCGAGTGACTGTGTAAGGGAACACCCATACTCACACAAGACCCATACGATTATATACATACACAGCTAATTTTAACAACATACTGAGGTTCTCCCATACTGTATGGCACATCTCAATAGAACTTGGAACTGTAACCTATAAACACCTGTGTAATACAGAATGGGTCTATAGATACTGAAGGGAAACTTTTAAATACAATTAAACACTCGTTAACCACCACAGACTATAACAAAAAAAATAACAAAAACATGACAGAAGTACAGATAAATAAAGGAATGACATGGCAGAGGTGATTGGCATGGGGTGTAAGAGGAAACAGACAGAGAAAGATTGAATGAATACGGATTTAAAGAACGAGAGAGGGATATTTGTCATTTCATCATATTCCATGTTGCCATGATTTGTTTCTCCTTCCAGTTTCATGCAAAAAGATGACATTTTAATATTCAAAGTTAAAATGTGGTAACAAAAAAAAAAAAGGGGGGGGGGGGGGGGGGTTTGAAGTCACAAAGCCCCTGATAAGAAACAATAAAATATCCTTGCGATGAACCAGAAAGGCCAATCCAAAAAGCAAGCTTTTGATCTACAAAGACCTTCGTCAGGCAAAACTAGTGCAACTGAAACAGAAAAAAACAAAAATTTTTGGGTTAAATTTTGGGGAAAAAAAAATGGCAGCTTAATTGTGTTTACTTGAAACACTAGAATATTCAACCAAAGTGAAGAAATACTGTATCAGTTATTGGTTAAGCATGGCAAGATATTCATACCTGCCAGCAGGTGTTGGGCTGCCTACGTTCCAGGATGTATTGCGTAAGTGGTGATGGCTCGAGCTCGTATTTATCAAAAGGCAGGTTTTCTATCACAAGTGGCTCTGATGGTTGGCAAGAAAACTGAACAACTGGGTGGGCAGTGCGAGGAGGCTGTGGTGGAATTAAAAAATATCCATAATATTAAATATTCAGAATATAAAACTTCAATATTTTTTTCTTTTTGAACTAGACTTCCTGAACTCACTCCTTGCAAAAACCTTCGCGGACAAGACAACTATGAGAAATTCTGGCACATTTCAGCATACTGAGGCAGTGGGAAAAACCAATACTAGCCAGTATAAAAACCAACGTTTTACTGAGCTTTACTGAGCTTTCTTAGTATGTTCTAATTAAATACTAGCATATATTAAGTACATGCGTTCATTTTTCTTAAAATCTGAAAATACTTTCAGATGCAAACAAAAACTAGCATCTTATGCTGAACGACATTGAAATCCCTAATTCACAATCATAAGTGTTCCTCTGCCCTTTCAATGTAGCCAAGAGAATCATGGTGCAGAACAAAAGATATATCAAATATGTCCTTGCTGCAAAAAACAACAAGCATAATGACCGCTACCATGCTTGCAAATGATAATGATATTGTGTTAAGATCTCCGCAACAAAAGCAATATTATATATATATTTCATTGTCAAGAATAATAATAATAATAATAATATATTGCATTTATATAGCGCCCAACCCCGTCGATGACAAGCTCTGGGCGCTTTAACAAACTCTTACACACACACACACACACGCATACACAAAAGAAATTCAAAAATATTTACTATTGTTGCTGCCGAAAAACACCTAGCCTAGTTTGTCTGAAAGAAATGGGTCTTCAGATGGCGTTTGAAAGAACCAATGTCATTAATTTCCCTGGTTGTCTTTGGAAGAGTGTTGCAGATGGTAGGGCCAAGAAATGAAAAGGACTTTTCTCCTACAGTGGACAGATTCATTTTAGGTACTTTCAATTTTGTAGTGTCAGATGATGATCTTAGTTGACGAGATGGAACATAGTAATCAGTTAAATCAACTAGGTACGATGGAGCAGTATTATTGACACATTTGTGACAAATGGATGACAATTTGTACATTATTCTTTTCTCGACTGGCAGCCAGTGCAAACTCTGCAGAAGTGGCAGTGCTGAATCTCTTTTCTTTTTCTTCAAAACAAGTCTCGCTGCATTGTTTTGAGCAATTTGGAGTTTTCTAATATTTTTTTGTGAAATTCCAGCCAAAAGGGAGTTGCAATAGTCAAGCTTTGAAAGTACAAAAGAATTTACTAAAACAGCCGCAGTTTCAGTTGAAATAAGATGTCTGATTTTACCAATTTTCCAGATTTCCATGTATAGAATACGAATGAGGTGACTAACCTGAGATGACATAGAAAGATTTGAATCAATGTAAACCCCTAGGTTTTTTACTTTTTTTGAAATTTCTATTGAATTAGTGCCAATTATCATCTCAGTTCTGTCCACTTCTTGCAGAACCCGCTCACGGCCTAATAAAATAACCTCAGTTTTATCCTCATTTAGTGCCAGTTTGTTTTGGTTCATCCAGCTTTTAATTTCTGTTATACAGTTTCCAGCCTGCTGCAGAAGGCTGTCAACATCGCATGGCAAGGCAGAACTGTAGAGCTGGGTATCATCAGCATAGAGATGATATTGTAAATTAAATTTCTTTATTTCATGTACAAGTGGAATAGTATAGATAGTAAACAAAATAGGACCAAGCACTGAGCCTTGTGGTACGCCATACTGAAGCGCATAAGAAAAAGATCTTATTTTGTTGGTTACAACAAATTGGTGGCGATTTGACAGGTAAGATTCGACCCATTTAAGGGCGACCCCTCTGATTCCAAACGATGTTTCTAGCCTTCTGAGCAGGATTTCGTGATCGATGGTGTCGAACGCTGCTGATAGATCCAACAAATTTAGCAGAGTAATATTTCCAGAATCTGCCTTTACTAATATGTCATTCATGATTCTTAATAGTGCAGTTTCAGTACTGTGGTTACTTCTGTAAGCAGATTGAAATGGTTCCAACAGGTCATTATTTCTCAAATGACACATTAGTTGTTGTAATATCACCTTTTCAAGGATTTTTGAAAGAAAAGGAAGGTTTGAGACGGGTCTATAATTTTTCAACATGTTTTGATCAAGAGTCGTTTTTTTCAAAAGTGGTGTTACCCAGGCTGTTTTAAAATAATCAGGGACAGACCCACTTAAAATAGAGTTGTTTATTATTTTTGTAATAGTTGGAACCAGTTCACCAATACAAGATCTAACCAAAAATGTAGGAATAGGATCGAGGTCACAACATTTTGATGGCGATGCCATGATGATAGATTTTACAGATTCATTCGACACAACACCAAAAGTGTCTATAGGATTTCCCTGAAACTCATCAAAATGATCAATGGCATCAAAACTGTCAAGATTTTCTCGGATAGTTGTAACTTTTTTATCAAAATAATCAGCAAAAACATTGGGCAACAAATTGTTCTCGTAAATTGTGGGTAGAGGTGTTTCATTTCTTTTCCCTGTGAGTTCATCACAAATACTAAAAAGTTCCTTACAAGATGTAGAATTTTGAAGTTTAGTGACATAGAAGTCTTTTTTTGCAAGTTTAATAACACATTTCCATTTGTTCTTCTGGTGTTTGAAAATGTCCTTGTGGACTGTAAGACCTGTCTTTAACCATTTCCTTTCTGCTTTGCGACATTCTGCTTTGGCTGCTTTGACATCTAGGGTGTACCATGGAGCGAACGGTCTGTTGGAGATTGACCTGGTCTTGATAGGTGCATGTCGCTGTAGTAGATCTTGCTGGATGTTATTATAAGATGTGATGTCGCCTTCAAAGTTCTCGAGAGCATTGGCCATTTCCGTCTTGAAGGCATTGATGTCGATACCTTTTATGTCTCTGGACGACACAACTTTTTTGATGATATTTGGCTTTGCGAAATCAATATCGAGTACGATGGTTTTATGATCCGAAATGAGTTTTTCTAGGACGGCGGTGTTGGTGAAGGTGCTCAAGGTTTGTTTGATGATCACTAAATCTAAGATGTGACCAGCTCGATGAGTTGGACATTTGATTATCTGAGACATGTTGCATTGGTCGATAAGTTCTTTAAGTCGTTTTACTTCAGATGATGTTTCAGAATCAAAATGAAAATTAAGATCACCCAAAAGAACAGGGTATCCTTTCTCGCAGGTTAAGCGTGGTAGGAGAACTTCAAGTTCACTCAGAAAATGAAAATGGTTTACTTTGAATGGTTAAAACAGTAAACTAGCTGTGACAAATATTATATACTGCGATCATAAATTTGAGACCAAAATAAATGATTTCCACAAAATTTCATTTTATGATAAAAAATCTTTTCACGAATTTTCCAATAATTTCTCTTTCTTGACAGCAGTAACCAGAACAACTTACATATCCGAGTTATAATTATGTTTTAATGGATAACTATGACAGACGCATTTCATTTCTTGATATTTTGAAAGCTACCGTTGGCTAAAAAGAATTTTTCCTATCCAGATGAAACTCACCAAAGTTGGACTGGTTATGTCAGGCCAATATCCTTCTGGGATTGGCCAGTGACCTGTACAGTGACCTTTCTGAGCAGATCTTGGCACGTAGATCAATCTGCGACAACTATGCCATGCGTGGTTTTGTTGATAATGTTGCTGTCCATTCTGTCCCAGCTGATTCAGTGGCTTTTTATCCTCAGTTTCATCAAGAACAATGGGCTTGTTTGTGTCCAAATTTTCTATTCAAATGACAATATTAATAAGTAACAGTGAGCAATTAAAAGATCTGACAATGTTTAATAGTGAATAACTCAAGACTATTCTCAAATCTCCCACACACATCTGGAGAAGCCTTCACACTAAAACTCAATCACCACTTAATCTTACTGTCTGATGGGAAAGAAAAGTAAATGCAGTCAGTCCATGTGCGAGACCACAGTCCAGTGAACAGCTGGGGTACGATCAAAACTATCTTAAAACTTATCATAGGATATCAAAGATGTCAGCGTTTTTCTTACATGCAGGATTTCTGCATCTCTTTGAGAATATTTTTCCTGGGCTTTTTCCAGGCTACGATGTTAAAATTCCAAGGCTACTTAAATGGAAAAAAAAAGAGAGAGAAAACTAAGAAGTAAAATCACACTTTTTAAATGTAATTTGGCATTTTTTAACTCGAAGAGAATTCCACTGCTAATCCACTATTTTTCAAAATGGCTGTTTCTTAAATTTCTAAATGCTGACTGATAAAGAAGTGTAATCTCCTACCATGGACAAAATACTATTCAGGTTAGTTTTAGAAGCAAATGAACCTGCATCTCATCATTATCATAGTCAACATTATCCACATCATAACTACCTTTGGCATTGCCATTTGCATCAGAACCAATTTCCATACGACTAGTATCAGTGACCGGCGGAGGATCTGGCCCCGATTTTTCAAAGTTTATGACAACACCACACTGGACTTTCTGTACAAGAGATTCAATGGCTGCGTTCAACATCTTCTGGCTGTACACCGCATAAGAGCGCCCTGTTCAAATATCCAAATAAAAAAAAAAAGGGAGAAAAAGTCATTACAAACCATGCATAAGATAAAATGAAAGAATGTCCTTTCAGGTTAAATTGAGGTTTACATGTGTGCTGTAACTGAATTATGTGGTGCTACCGTAATGTACATGTATTAATCAATAATTCACGTTCCTTGTTACAAATTACCATCACATCAATATAGTCAATAATAAGTATAAAAGAGAAAGGCAGTATGTTCCCTAATGGCCACTCTGAAATGCAAGATGTACTCCAAACTATTGCTTTACCATTAACAGTGACAGAACCAGACAGGGAAAAAATGTCTGAAATATTTTTAAGTGATCACAATAAGGGCTGTGGGTTCAGGGACATCCAATAGGAGACCACCCCTGGCCAAAAATCAATTTTATGCATTTAAAGAGCTTAACTGAGCCATTCCAAGCACTTATTCTAAATTTGAAATTAAGATGCCTTTTCTCCTAACCAAAAGATGTCGCAATTCCCACAATGTCACAACAGGTTCCACCTCTGCTTTAGTTTGCTCGAACAGATGACATAACCTGCATGTAGTGTAGACTCTAATTAATATTAAAAAGTAATATAACAATAAAAAATGGAGGTCAAACAGTTGCATTATTTATAATATTAGTGTTGAAACTGCAGCAGGAATTCTTTTCTCAAGACACTGACCTCCTGTGACCTCACACATAACATCAATAGCTGCATTTTCTGCTGAAGGGATGTAAGGAAAGGCAGAGACATCAGGTGGCACACTGGCGGGCAATCTTAGGACAATACTGAAGATTCTCTGGTCCCATCGGAATGGTTCTTTTGTTAACTCTGCACCAGGTACTACCGAGTTCATGGGAAGATTTAACTGTGGAAAGTTACATTGTAGACATGAAATCAAAACCTCTTGATAAATTAACCCTCGCAATATTTGGACCACGATATCACGATTGTTCTTTTTTTGCCTGTCCATGATTGATAAAACCATGATATAATGGTCCTCTCTTCCTGGGCCCCAGTTGCTAAGCCCATGATATTATGGTCGCATTTCCCCTATCCGCCAATGTTAATGAGCCCAGTCCCAAGATATCGTGGTTTGTGACATAGACTTCTATTTTTGGTGCTAAATTTGCAGGGTTTTCATAAAGCTTGCGAAGGCCTATCAACCGCGGACAGCAGATTTCCATATCACTGCGAGGGTTAAAAGATTCTGAAGATCAGATACAGCACAACATCAAACTTTTGACTCTTGATTAGTAGCTTAAGGATGGCAACATGGTACGACAAAGTAGACACTAATTCCCCAATATCAATAATCACACAATCTGAAGTTTCCTCGACTTTCTCCTGTATTGCATGGACAATTTCCAGTTTAGTATTCCTTCATAAACAGCGCTCAAAACGCTGATGCACGTACACTGTCTGACAGTGATTCCATGATGTGCATATCTATCCCGAAGTGACGCACTCAGGGACTGAGCCTCAAGACAATCAATGTGTTAATTCTTGTTGCACAAGATTCAACACTGGCAAACACTTTTTTTCATTTTCTTGGCCTTAAAAAGTGCTTCTATTAGTATCAACACAAAGAGTCTGGCCACACTTCGTCAGTGTTCATTAACTCTCATTTGAACCTTCGCTTCTCTCATTCTTGCACATACACACACAAATAAAAAATGTCAAAAAAAAAAAAAAGATATTCTGTCTTTGTCTACAAATATTGCAGTAAAGGTACCCTTACCTCCGTCTGAATTCCACCGTGTGTTGTTAAATGTCCACCATCAGTGATAACAATTATAACTGTGGATTCATTATAAAAAGGACTGCGGCCCTGTGAATAAAAAGAGATAAACACAAAATGTAAATGTACTCATGTAATGTTCATTGTAATTATGCAATATTATACCATCACAACGACAAACACTATTATATTTTAGAAGATAAGTGTTTCTTTATGAGGAAAATCCTGTGAGGATATATTTTCTAACCACCCATATTAATATTTGCAGTTCTTTTTTGTCTATTCACATTCATTGTTACTTGACTGCCATCATGACAGTTGTTAATAGGTGTAAATTTCAATTGACTTAACCTATTATGTTCTTTAAATTTGCTTATCTCACTTGAGACGTATCACGCAACAGTTGCGTGACGGTCCGTTTCCGCTGTGGACGGAACACGCACCCCTTGCGTGATCAACTTTTTCAATCGATATCGCCTGTGCTATGCACGCAAATCCTGCGTGATACGTCTCTAACGCATGTACAGTGGACTTCACTTGAGTTGAACTCGCATGAGTTGAACTTCTCTTGAGTTGATCTTTTTTTGGTGGAACCGGCACCATTACATCATATTTTATATGAAAATAAAACGGTTGTGTTGACTTCAACTCAAGCGTTGCGACGCCTGTGTTGACTTTGATTTCCTGTCCCATCTCTTATTCCAATTGTTGAACCCCAAACGGATGAGTTGATCTCAATTATCCGACCAATGAGATTGAGTCGACACCTCAACTATCCGTCACCGACACTCCCCCCTTGGTGACGCAATATGTACACTATAGCACGCTGATAGGCTGCAAGGTTTCTCTTTGTTCTCACGCACAGGCACACAGGTAGTGAGTTCGCGTGGGTACATACGATTGCACACGGTGTCATGGACAATGCCCCTCCCTCTCAGCCCTTCTCCCACGCATACTTCAAAAATACCACCACCCAACACCAAAAGCAAGGGAACGCTGATAGGTTAGTCCCAGGGCCAGAGCAGGTCTAGAGGCCTGTGGTCAAGCCAGCGGCGTGAGGGTGTTTTGACTGGCAGCTCACGCCAGTGAATCACTGGTGGGAATCACAAAGACTAAGCTTTCAGTGTCAAGGGCTCTCCCACACTATCAAAAGGCGTAGCATCGGAATGCGAATTGTTGTTCAACACATTCGCATTATCTCATTTTCTCCTAAGCTGACCGTCATCTAGAGTTGTCTGTCTAAGAACCAATCAGGAACAAGCTCTGAAATGACCTTTGCCCCAAGCGCCCACGTTGGCTCATTAATTATTAATTATATTAATTAACTATTATAGTGCTAATCTGGATAAACAAAATAGTTTAGCGGTCGAGGATATCATGCTTCGTTCTGAAGAAAATACAGCTGTCAGTGTCAGTATCATAAGTCAGATCATTGGTTAAAGACTTACAGACAAATATTTCGTTGGTTGATTCATTGTTAACTGTAATAAAGGACAGCAGCGAATATTTTACCGACCACACAAAAACCACGTGCACAGCGGTAGTGTGTTAGTCGGCAAGGGTCAATGCGACCCAGATAAGATTCCCACCCCCCCCCCCCCCCCCTGAGTGAGGTCACTAGTCCGGTCAGCAGGCTTGACCAGTAGCGTCGGCTGGAGGTTTTAATAAGCACAGACGTTAGAGGCTGCTCCAATTGTTCATGCCTTGACGTGGAGGAGTGGCTTGCTTGTCCCAATGATCCCAGGAGCTAAGCCAGCGGAGGCCTCGTGCCCCTGATAGCTTTAAGCAAGCTGGACAGGTCATGGGGGAAGGACCAGACAAGATTGAACAGACCGGCCCTCCAGGTTCGGGGGTTGGGCGTAGGGCTATCCTGAAATCCTTGTTGGGGTGACCTTACTTGGAGAAACAAAATCGTTACGGAAACAGCAACATGGAAAAACCAACATTCTGGATGTGATGGACCTTCTGAGTACCTCCGACTCGTATGAATGCAAGTAGTGAAAGCCAAAAGGAAACTGCTAGCAGGATGAAGGAGGAACTGAACACCGCCAAGACCGCAACCTGGCGGAGAACAATCGAGGCAGAGGTGAAATCCTTCAATCAGTCATGGGGAACTCTCGCAAAGATGGCCCAGGACAGACAGGACTGGAGATCCTTTGTTGCTGCCCTAAGCACCAGTGGGTGCAACAGGAAATAGTAGTAGTCGTTAGAGATTATCCCAAATTCACGTATTGCACTGTGTCATCTACTTTATGATTTTATGAGAGGCAGGCCAAGATTAGAAACTGTAGTGCACTGACCGACCATTGCATTCAGTTTGAATGCGTTTCACCGACCCCCGACCCCCCCCCCCCCCCACTTAATGTAAAGTTAATATTAGTTAATCCCTTGACATCGGGTCGGCGACAGATGAGTTGAACAACGGATGTGTTGATCTTTTTTTCATCTCCTGACGACATCAACACAAGCGTAATTGACTGTAGGGACATTCGTTTCATTTCATACCCAGTTTGGCGGAAGTAGGAGTTATAGTTTTGGATCTATGATTAACCAAGGTAAGTAACTGCAATAACTAAAAATATTGAATTGGCCACTGTAAACAAAATATTGTCCCCTAAACGCAAAAGAAAAGAGACCAATATTTTTTGGTGTTATTGGTCACATCATAATCTGAGTGATGATTTAGACCCCGAGTATATGCCTCAGGCGCACTCAATTTCCGAAATTTCCCAGAAAACAAAAATTGACATGATTTTCAAAAATTTATAAAATCAAAACCATAATAGAAAAAACATTGAAATTTTTACATTGTCTTGTGCTTTAGTTGAACTTATTTGTGTTCAAATTTCATTACAATATCTTAATTAAATGAGTCTTTATGAATTTTTAAAATACCCACACCAAAAAAACCAGTCTCCTGCGCATGTTGGCCAAAAAAAGCCGTCTCAAGTGAGTTAAACATTTATTTTCCTATGTTTGTGAAATACCTTTGCCTGTGTCATGAAAAATCTTATTACCTGTCCGTATGTTTCAATGCCGCTTGTCATTCTGTTCAAATTCAGCAAATCAAAGGCATGTTTCAATGAAGGACCGAGGGTAGATAAACCTGAAGCTTTCAGATTTTTCAGTTCAGATGCAAAAGTCAAGTGACTTTCTTTCCAGCCAGCCTAATATACACAGACAGAATGAGCAGTGATTTATGAGGACAATGAGAAAATAAAGTTATCAAGATACAATTTATTTACTTGAGCCAGCTCGCTTGATCAGTCAGCTAAGACAGCATGGCAATAATTTCCAGGGTATTACTCTAAATTAAGGCACCAGTTGTCAGTAATACATCTCTTTAATGTTCTGCACCATTTTGATTTTTCAGGTTTTATTTAATTTTTATTTTCAAGCAGGCTGTGTGCTGGTGGCATACTAAAGGGCAACTGAGCCAGGTTATTACATGAAGATATCAGTTATGGAATGGAAAAGAATCACTACATACATCACTCTTCTACAAACAGAACACAAAATGACGGGGGGGGGGGGGAGGAGAGAGGGGGCTCCTGCAAGAACGACTTTTCGGAATGGGGGCACTACATTTGAGAGAAAAGGAAGATTTGTGGCTGGAGGTGAAAATTAATGCAAGAGTGGTTGCTAACTTGATAAATTAATGCACAGTTGATCTAGTTAGTACACTTGGATAAAATATCTGCCACAACTTATCATTTTATTAGATTAAAAAAAAAAAAAAAGACCAGCTGCTGTGTGCGACCTAATTCACTCTTGACCTATGACCCCTTTGAGGCTACACACTTGACCTCGTTGCTGGGTATAGATTTAACCCTTCCCAGCATTCCGTGCGCCATTGAGGGCAAAATGGCGACGACCATACCGAAATGAAAAGCTTCCGTAAAATGTATTTCAGCTATGCATGAAAACAAACATTCAATCATAGCACAAAACTTCCAGTAGCATTCATTCGACTCGAATCATTGGAAGTACACCGACTGAAGCATCGGAGTAGCGACAACGTTTCGGTTTACCTTCACATTCGCTGGAGGATCTTCGAACGTCAGGAGCATGTAACGGTCCCATCGACTGCTCGCATCGCGGGATCGACTCTAAAAGAAAAAAAATATAAAGAAAAAAGCGAGAAAAAATTGTCACTAACCTGTCAGTCATATATAGACGAATGAATTTCTACATGAAAATATCAATTTGTTTGGTGTACCTTACTGTCTTGAAACAAATGTTCAGTTTGTTTACCTTCATAAAACTCTCAACAGTTGCTTTTGCTACATCAATCAAAGCTGTTCCCAAATAAGTTCGTTGGTTCATAGACGCACTAGTGTCTACAAGAAAAAGAATGATAGTCATAACGGTCAAATCAACACTATTTTGACCCCAAAATTGGTGCCAGCCGCGTATAAAAGCGGATTTTTCGCAAAGATGCGACGATACCCTCCCTCATTGAAAGACGCAGCTCGACTGACTGCTTTGAGGAGCAGCCAGCACGCCACGAAATTTGCACACGTGACCTCATAGGAGAAGCTGTTTTCATTGGCCGATATTCTTGGTTGGGAGTAGGTCATTGTTGAGGCCGACCTGTGTCAGTCAGCCCAATGTCATAACTTGTACATTCGTTTTATATGTCTTATTTTTCATGGACACGATGAGGGTGGCGTTATTTTAAACGCTTTAATCATTTTCTTACTTCATAAGTAAAAACATCATCCATTAGAAAAGCCCATTACACCGTGGATGGGTCCCTGCATATCAATAGAAATGGCATCGCTGTGATACCGTAAAGCTATCGATTTTCATGAAGCGGCCAAGATATTCTTTGTGGTGCTAGCAACACCATCGAAATGAATGACACCGCTCAAATTCAGTCGAAATTGGATTCGTTGTATAATTTCAGCCAAATGGTGACACATATAACTATCGGACTTCAAACCGCTGATGAGACTAGCCTTCTATGTCGTCAAGGTGATAGTGTTTTCATCGTCCTCAATGTCATAACCGATTTTCGAATAGCATGCCCATTTAAACACCCATGGAATTGAAAACGTGTGTATTCAATAGACAACCATCCATTGTGCAAGCCCACACCTTCCCCCAGAGGCTCATTTGGCCACTGAATTTTCTTTCTTAAAACGGAATTAGAGATAACTACAAATTCTGTGGTTTTACGGTATGACTACTTTTTGTCAAACACACCGCCGCATATTTCGCAAGTGGGTGACTGCTGGGTAGGTTCAGAATCAGAAACGTTTAATGGTTTGCAAAACAGAATACCTTGCCAAGGCGGTCTCGAGCAATGAGTATGTCCAGTGAACCCTTGTTTGCAAACATTTGCCTTTGGAAAGTGTTTAAAAGAAGATCTATCAAAGTGCTTAGAATAATGCACTATAGGGCAGCAAGTGCGGAAACATGCCCATTCCTTTTTTCTTTCTTTTATCTTCATTTTTGTTTAAATCTCAGTGTTCATATGCATCGCATAATGTGCGTCACTTACTTGTGACACAGAACTAAATCATGAAACACAACTTATTATTCCAACACCAGGGCATAAAAAAGTATCTTTAATTTGTAAATATAAAAACATATATCATCATCATCAGCTACCCTCTGGAACCGACACTGGCGATCATGGCTCTCCACTCGGATCTGTCATCAGCCAATCTCAAGAAGGAGTTGTTATTGTGACGTTTATAAATGTGTTGTCCATGAATTAAGACTTTCAGTGAAAGTTTTTCTCTGTTTACCCCTGCTTTTCCTGCCTTCGATCTTCCCTGTGACTGCTAGACGTTCGAGGCTCCTGAGGAGACAGATGTGTCCTAGAAATTTCATTTGCCTCTCTGTCTTATTGTTTTGATTAATGATCTTTTCAGATTAGAGTCTCTCAGTACTGACTCATTTAATTTTTTCTCCATCCATGATATTCTCAATATTCTTCTAATAAACCACATCTCTGCTGCTTCAAGTTTCCTCTCTATTTCTTTGTTCATTGTCCAACGTTCACGTCGGTATAAAAGCACTGACCACACATAATAATTAAGTTTTCAAGACTCTGATTTTAGTGGTCGTTGATAGATTAATTTCTGTTCATTGATATTGGTCTCATTTTTTTGAATGAATCTTTGGCCATTATTATTCTTTTCCTTATTTCACTTATGCTCCGACCATCTGATGTTATCAAATAGCCTAGATATTTGAATTTTGCAACTTGTTTAATTTGCTCTCCTTTGCTGTCCAAATTACATTTTGGGTTGATTGTTGTTTTTTTTTTGGAGACGACCATACATTCTGTCTTTCTCACGTTGAGAGACAGTCCCATATAATTAATATATGAATTAGCCAATGATTCCCATACGTCATATTTTATGATTATGTTTCTCAGAATGGTAGTACATGTACATTGTATCTGTTTTGGATCAACCCCAGTGAGTAGGCCTACTATACTGTTCTATGTTCAAGCTGAAAATCTAAAGTTATGCCATATCAAGGAAGGGAAAGTGGCACGGAAGAAGTTAAATTAAAAGAGGTGTATACATCGACTGATTTGCAGTAAATTCCATCCAGCTATTGAAAGATTTTGCATATGTCTAAAAATCCAGTGATAAAATCGCAAACATTTTATTTTTGTTTAAAAGAAAAACGTTTTTTCTATTCTTTATTTAAAAGATGATGTAAGCATACGGTGATCGTAAAATTACTTTGTTGTTGAGCCAGTGAATGTTCCCTTCTGATCTGCTCACACTGAAACCAATGAAGTTCCAACCATGAATTTGCTTTGAATTATCCCTCCACACACAACATGCCAAGCACGAATAACGAAAAACAATTTACAATTACAACAACAATATCCTCATGTATTAGAGCAAAGACCCATCATGTGATTGTCTGGTAGGCTTTATTGTATTGCCAAGACCTGTTTCGTTTCCGGTCATGGTGCTGTAATGATAATGCATTCGTGCGCACATGTCACAAGGAAACTTATTCTTACGCCACAGATATTTGATAATCATGTGTCTGTTTGAAACGGGCAGATTCAGAAAGTGAAAATGTACAATCGAAGTGGCCACCGTTATCGTACGTTGAACTTATCCCACTTGGTGGAGAAACTATCGACTGGATGTGTTCGAGCGAGTGCCGAGTCGCGCACTCAGTACAGGCGAGACAGGCAGTAGTACCGGTTTCACTGGACTGTTCCGAGTTATTTGGGAACGTTATCTCCGATGTCAGTGTTGTAAATGTAGCCGTACTCGATTAATGATGCTTTCGTCAGGGTGCTCCTACGTTGTCCTGCAATACTGCAAATTGCAACCGATTTATCTGTTTGATGCGAATCAGCTGTGCAAGAGCAAGAAAAGAAGTGGGGGAAAGGTGGTGATCGTGGTCGATATCGTGACACACAAACGTACTCGATTCCAAATATCGTACCTAATTAGATCGTTGACCATCTCCTCGGTCTTGACATGCCATTTTTTTTTTATCAAGACCTATAGTTTGCACTAATCGGCGTGGTAATTATAATCCAAGACACACAATAATTAAACATGTACACGAGACATTGCGGTACAATGAGGAATAGGTGGATGAAAGAATGTAAAACGAGAGGAGCTAACGAGAGAGAAACAGATGCAGTATCGTTAGAGAGAGTATTCCCGTCTATGAATTTGAAATCTGGATCGATTACACCCATGTTTGCTCTGCGGTAGTGCATGTCACGCGAAGACTACGACATTCAGCATGATGTTTATTCCCATAAGAGAGATGATGAATTATCAGTCGCGAGGATTTGTGAAGAGGAAGGCAAGCTTGTCCATACATTGATGGCTACGGGAAAAATGCAATGAGGCCACTTGATAGAATTACCGCTAAATTAATATCAGGAAACTGATGTGATGGAGACCTAATCACAGGGGCGTTTCTGCGAGATCGGTGCGTGAGGTAATTGGGGACGAGCTTGATATAATATGTAAAACAAATGCAGACCCATTGCATCTGTTGTGAACTATGTAATTATGTCGGACACATACGTTTGCTCTGCCATATACCTTCCTTTCGACCTTCGTCCTTTGTTTGGTGGGAGAAAATAAAAAGAAGGGGGGGGGGGCTACTGTTTGACAGAGTTGTTTAATGCTCTCGGGAAGTGTAATATACACTGTAGTTGTAAAGAGGGTCAAGAGGGGGTGGGGGGGGGGGAGGCTTAACATAAAATATTCGTATCTTAAAGAAGTCGATAAGTAAATGTACACATCATGTACATTAAATGTACATGTTTAAATTCATGTAATACATAAATCATAGATACTTACCACTAATTACCAAAATACTCCATGAGCAGTTTGAAATGGGGGCCGATCATGTCTGGCCCGGACCTATTACCAGCTTTGCACGGACCTGCGGATTCCATAATATCACATTTCTTTCGTGACAGGATAGGGCGCTAGACAACCATGGTTAATCGAACCAATGGTAATCATGATTATTGTATCAACACAATTTTTTTTTTTTTTTTTTTTACATTTTAATTCCATTGAAAGCTGAGGTGAATGTACAGAATCTGCCTTTTCAGAGAGTAAGAGACAGAGAGAGAGAGACAGGGAGAGAGAGAGAGAGAGAGAGAGATAAAGAAGGATAGGAAGAGTGTGTGCGTGTGTGTGAGAGAGACAGACAGACAGACAGAGAGACACACACACAGAGAGAGGGAGAGAGAGAGAGAGAAAGAGAGAGGCAATATCCCAGATTTGTTTACTTTAAGAGCAGAATGGAAGGAAATGAGGAAAGAACTCTTGGTTTCACTGATCCTCAAATTAATGTGGGCGTGTCCTCTCAGTTTTAACCTGTGAAAATATGCGACAGAGCTTCTCAGATTGGTTATTACGTCACATGACCCGAGCGGGTATCGGCCAAGAACGATTTCTGTCCAAGTTAAGGCTTTGGTTGGTTATATCTCCTCAATACATGACTATACTCGCAGTGGTTTAGTCAGTAACCGGTGCAAACATCGGTTTTCTCCTGCAAACAAACAAAAAAAAAGCCAAAATAGAGCATGCCTATTTTATTCTGTGGCACCTAAAAGACAGATGTAATGAATGCATGCGTGCGTGATAGAGAAACTTAATGGAGAGAGAGAGAGAGAGAGAGAGAGAGAGAGAGAGAAGTTGTTTTGTTGTTTATATTTTAGTTTTGACGCTCTTAGATCTGAAAATCAACAACAAATTGTGTGCAGTTCTTGACCCCGCCAAGGTGTCATTTATTTAAAAAAGAAAAGCAAAAACTTTGTTTGTTCTCGCACCCTGTTCGGTTTCTGGCTTGAAAGACAAATTTATTAATGTTGACGAAAAGAAGCGATTTGGGGGCCGGGGTTGGGGGAGAGAATCGGGAAGGCTGGGGAGGGGAGGGGGGGGGGGGTAGGGATGAAGTTGTGTGAGAATTGAATTTAAATAGAAATGAAGGGGGAGGACTGTTTCCAATCCCGACAATGGTTTATGGTCTCTAAGTCTATTATTTTATGCTATTGGACTCTGTGCGCCAAAAACATTTTTTTTTTTTTAATTTTTATTTTCACCAAGCCAAATTATAATCTGGCAACATTCAGTTGTGTTTCGTTTTTTCAGGTTTTTGGTCCCAGTATTATGGAATGAGCTTTCATTAAACATCAAGGAGATCATGGAATCCATCACCAGGTTTAAAAATAGTTCAAATTTCCATTTATATTTAAAAAGTGTTTTGACTGTTGATGGAATTTCTGTGCCATGTCTAGGAAATGGGGCGTTTGTTGTGTGTGTGTGTGCGTGTGTGCATGGTCAAAATTGGGCACAAAGAAAAAGTTGTATGTAGCGGAGCCCTGCGTGAGAAATAAAACCCAAACGATACAAAGCAAACTAAAGAGAAGACAGAAAATACACAAAATTTCGGCTTTCGCCTTATTCAAGTGAAAAAAAAATCGAACAATAAAAGATTTCAACAGGAAATGTATACAACTATCAAAATAAAAGGAAACTGAGAAGCACAATACAGCACAAAGAGGTATGCGACCAGTAGTAAGAAATTGACGAAATATCATAAAAACCACAGAAAAACTGTGGGCTCGCAGCAGGGCTATAAGCAAAGTCATAATTGGGCAAAAAGAAAAAGTGTATGTAGCGAACCTCCTGCGCGTGTCTAGTTGTGTTTGTATGTATATGAGAGCGGATTATTATTTTGTGTTTCTCCTTGTAAAGCGTTTTGAGCCGCCAGGACAAGTGCGCTATATAAATCTAATGAATTGTTAATTCATTGTGGGAGACGCAAAAAGTCTGTCGCGTTGCGCCTAGCTTTATTCTATGTTAATTTTCCATTTTTGACAGAAAGAAACTGTTAGTCATACAAAATTATAATCCAGAAAGAAAGACAGAGCAGATTTCACCCTCTAATGTGATTATTACTTTTAAAAAAAGTGAAATTGATCTAAATTGGCGCATACGGGCTTCTAGTCCGGGAAAAGGGCACAACTACAATTGTCAAGTATTTCAAAATTTTCTTGTATAGCAGTGGTTCTCAACCTTCTTCAGGGAGTCGCCCTCATGTTCCAAATTTCTTTCATGAACCCTCCCCCCCCTCCCTCCCCCCACCCACCCACCCCACTGCCCCTCCAAAATGCACAGAATACGTACAAATTACAATGTTTGGTTAAAGCTTAATGACAAAAGGCACGGTGATTATCTATTATATATTTCAGTAACTTTGCAACCTTTGGCATGAGTAACTGAGCAAACTATACACTCTTCAGGCCTTAAATTTGGCAGGAAGGTGGCAATTGAGATAAGGAAGATGATGGCTGTAATTAAAAGTTGTTTACTTCAAGCATGTATTTTTAAAAAATAACAATGTTTATTGCTATGTAACATCTGTATATTTGCATGTTTGTTTCATAAAAAGTAACCGTATCAAGCGTTCAGTTTGGTGCGTAGTGTTCTGGTGCGCATGAGTTCTGAAGCAAAACTGTAGTTTATTACTTTTATTATATGAGAGAGAGAGAGAGAGAGAGGGGGGGGGGGGGAGCACATGATTGTTTATTCCGGGCAATGCCCGGTAGGTCATCTAGTTTCATTATAAAGAAAACCAGAAAGCATTCTTCACCAAATATTATGGAATATTTGCCCCCAAATGGTGTCTGTTTACGTTTTCGCCCCTTCTAATCGTCTCTTGTCGCCCTTTTCTTCGTTTCTGCCCCCCCCCCCCCATGAAACTCAAAATCGCCCCTGGAGGGTCGATATCGCCCTCACTGAGAACCGTTGGTGTATAGTCTGCGATTCCCGTATAAGCGTGCCATGAAATGATGGGCTACAATACGATTTCATCAAATCAGTTTAACGTATTGCTATTGTCTGTAATAATAAACCCTAGACACAGACGAAGAAAATATGTTGATTCATCGGTTTTGCAAGCGGTGGAGCGTGGTAAAGCGATCAATAATACTGAACATTCAGAACAGATTAACCATTGTATAAACGTGGCCGGATATTGTGGAGGAATATTCAATAGGTTAGTGCAGTTTTGCCAGATTTTTTTTTAAAACCAGGAAAAGCTAGGAAAAAAAAATACCCACCCCCCCCCCCCCCCCCAAATAAAAAAACCAAGCAACGACAACGCGAAACCAATAATTTTTACCCAGCTGATAATGATCATATTATACTGAGATAATTAATTAAAGAGTTTGAGTCTGAGTTTGTCGATAGGAAAATCGCGACCTTAGTTCTTATTTGTTCCAACTCCACTTTTTGCACAACTGAGAAATTCGATGTTAAACGTTTGCGGCTTTAATATTATGATAAGGAGTGAGAATTAATCGGAAGTGTGAAACAGCTTGATAAGTGCCACAACGCACTGTAAACAAGTGTCAAAGTATGCATTTGTTATGGCTCTTCTACATACTAAAAGATCTCAATTTTTTTAATTCAGAAAATGGAGATAAAACAAACAAGAACTAAAGTGACGATATGTATTTCTTTACTCAACACCCACAAAACACAGCATGTCGATACTTGTTGTCAGGCTTATCAATTTTGTATTTTGCATACTTCTTTCATCCTATTTGGGAAATTTTGCCTTAGTGTCATAGCAACCCAGTTACAACTGGAGCAAACATTCGTCGCCACAGTGCAGCTCCAGTCTGCAGGTTGTTTTTTTTGGGGGGGGGGGGTGAAATTGGTGAGACAAAGCAAATTAAAAAAATTAAAAAACCTACTTTCCCACCATTTCAAGTCTCCAAATCTAAAAAAGAACCTCCCGCAAATGGAAAGGAAGACAATGAAATTTAAAATTTCACACAAATCCCAGCTGTATGAGCGGCGGTAGGGTTTGTTCAAAATCGGGCGAGTTTTTTTTTTTTTTTTTGGTTATAGATGGACAAAACGCTGCACTGAATGGCAACCACGGACACGAAAAGAACACGGGGTCGACCAGGCAGAGGGTGGCAGGATGATAGTAAAAAGAGACGGGGAACAACATGGCTGAGGAAGACATCAGACAGAAAGGAATGGAAGTCATTGTCGGCGGGCTACAGAGGATGGACAAAGCCTAGGTGAAAGGTGAAAGGTGAACAGTATAAAAATGGGGTAATATG
Source organism: Onchidella celtica (assembly GCA_963931925.1). Lineage (NCBI taxonomy): Eukaryota > Metazoa > Mollusca > Gastropoda > Systellommatophora > Onchidiidae > Onchidella > Onchidella celtica. The sequence continues at coordinate 43,455,025 of OZ007580.1, forward strand.
AACGCCTCCAATGTCTGGGTGAGTGAGAAGCTGTGCATCGGACAGAGAGAATGAGCACACAGTACATAACATATGGGTGAGCGAGATTGCGCAGCAGGTGTGCAACTGGGTAGGCCTATGTGTGAGCGAGATAAAGCATACGATTTCAATATTGATGCGTGGGCGTTTGGCTTAAAAAATCACATCCGGCTCAGTTTAGCATTGAGTGAAATAAACTGGGGGGGGGGGGCGGGGGGGAGGGGAGGAGAATACGATCTGTGTGTGTATGGGGTGGGAGGGGGGAGGGAAAGGGGGGGGGGGGGCTTAAACAAAAAAGGCGGCACAGTTTGTGTGAGAACTGGTATCAAAGATTTCTACATTCTTTGGTGGTATCTGACGTATCACGCCTGAGATTGCAAGCTCATGGAGGGGTAATAACTGACTGCAAAACGATAATGGGTGGTATCGATGCAAACAACACTTTTTACAACCACACTGAAGAGAGATCTAAATGCGACTACATAATCAATTCGTACACGGGCACCCGTGTCTTATTCATACTGTTGCTTTTGTTCGTGTTTTGAGCGTATCTAGAAAATAATACAGATAAAAACGTGGCGAAACGCGTCCATCACAGACAATGGCGTGCCAACAAGGGGGGAACCCATAAAATATGCATGCTCGATTTGGGCTTGTTTTTTTTTTTTTTTTTCTTAAATTGATTCACTACCGTAAGCCGCTCTGAGCGGTTCATCCGAAAAACACTCACTTCAAATAGTACGTGAGAACTGAGCTGAGAAATGTTTTCTTCTTAAATTTCAAATTTAAAAAAGAAAACTGGCATATTGTAGGGCCTTGCCTTAGAAAAAACAACAACATTGTATTTCATTTTCCCTCGCTTTTTATTGCATGGTTTCTTTATTATTTCGTCACCGTGGCTTTGTAACATAATATATCCGTTTCTTTTTGCCACAGTTTTGACTTTGCCTCAAGCTTTCCTGTGATCTCACGGATTTTTTTTGTGGTTTTACTCTTAACGCATGTTTTTTGTCAATAAGCGGTGGGCGGTGGGGACCGGCAAGGTGGAACGACTGCAATAGCCTGGAACAAGAGAGCGATTTCGTGTAAAGGGGAATGGGGACAGAAAAACCGATGTCAGCAGATCGAAACTGAACCACGTGCTTTCAGAATTTTAAATAACCCCAGACCACTTGAGAGCGTTGCGCTCGACCGGTAATTGTGAATGAAAGGGTCGGCTGAAAAGCGCGAGGCAGATGTTCGGAGGACGAGGGCAGAGAGGCCTGGCGAGAAAGAGAGAGAGAGAGAGAGAGAGAGAGAGAGAGAGGATAGAGAGAGGGGAGAGAAGAGAAAGGGAAAGAGAAAGAGAAAGACGGAGAGACAGAGAGAGAAAGAAAGAGGGAGAGAGTGAAAGATGGGGGGGGGGGTTGGTGCCGAGAAACGGGAGGGTGGAGAGGAGCGAGAGAGGGGAAGAGAACGTGAGAGAATGAGAATGAGAGGGAGAGGGAAAGAGAAAGAAAAGGGAGAGAAAGAGAAAGAGGGAGAGAGACAGAGAGAAAAGAGCGAAAGAGAGAGAGAGAGAGAGAGCGCGTAAAAGGGAGAGGGAAGGAAGGGAGCGTGGGTGTGTATGTGTAAGAGAGAGGATGTGAGAGAGAGAGAGATTGCACTAATAGTAATACAACAACAACAAACCCAGCCTCCATTCCCCCAGTACCGCAAAACATTTTCGACTACATAACTACACGCAAAATCCAGAGTTTATCAGAGATTCTGAACTGTATTTTCACCGAGTTAAAATGCGTTGTTACACATAATGATGGTCGGATTACTTGGCCTCACGACAAAAACAACACATTTATAATTTAAGTAACTGAACAAATAAACACAAAATAATTATGAAATAAGCAGTTCTGAAATTGTCTATCTACAATATGGTTATTATATTACAAGGGGGATTTCAGAAATGCTTATTTCAGTAATTCGGTTTGTTTTTTTATGAAGCTGCTGCATGGTTTTTTGGTATCCACACATTTTGAAGCTAAAGGCAAAAAAAAAAAAGATTATAGTGTTTAAAAAACACAGCGACAATTTGACCCATAAATATGAATAAATAGAAGTAAATAAATTTTAAAAATAGATAAATAAATAAATAAATACATGTCAACAATCCATTCGGTCATAAAAGAAAAACAAATAAATGTAACAGGTATAAAGGTGAACATTCTAGGACAAGAAGCCGTACCAGAACTGAAGGCGAAGCCCTTCACACATTTCTGGTGCACTTTTAACTGCGTCATCGATAAATGTATTGATTGGCGAATTTGAAATAAGGCCATTAGGATAAAAATGACACGAATCAAAACAACGTGGAGCGTTGATGAGCCATTGCGAAATAGAGAAAGGGGGGGGGAGGGAGGAAGGGGGGGGGGGAAGAAGGCGAGAGAAGCAGGGCACACGCATAACCAGGTCAGGCTAGCCGAACAAGAGGAGTTAGGACACGGACATTTTGATAATACACAAACCGAAATTCAGTGTCTGTTCATTTTACTACACTAGATTTAGGCCTATAAATGTGTTTTGCGAAAAGGCTTTGAAGATATTCATCGGAAAAATGTGAAAATTACATGCAGTTGATAGATTGTGAGTTAGCTTGCCGGTTTACGTGCGTATATTTATATGAGAGACGACACCACGCCATTACATTTTGATACTTTTACAAATGCGTTACTACGAATCGGGGGAAACATATCATCACCTCGAGCCGCCATTTTAATGAAGGGTTAAAAATGTGGATTCCTGTTGTTGGACTCGAACGGTGCAGTTAGAGAGCGGGGGATACGGTGGTCTAGAGGCAAAGTGCTCGCCTCTCACGCCGAAGGTACCGGGTTCAAATCCCGGCCGGTGCAGGCATGTTGGAATTTGGGGATTTTTCTCATATTTTCCTGTCCCTGACCCTATGGTAGGTAGGATCGAGCACCTAGTCTTCTCGGATAAGGACGAAAAATTCGGAGGGCCCGTGTGCACGTGGCACACGTTAAAAATACCTTGGCAGTTGGAAATCGAGAAGAGCAGGCCGTACAAGGCCGCTGCCCGGGCAAAATTCTAAAAAAAAAAAAAACGAATCCCTAGCACAACAAGAAAAATAAAATAAGAAAAGTGAGATGTAAATGCCAAAGGCAGCGAAACCTCCTGAAATAAAGAGCTAAACACGACAGTGCCAGTTAAGCTGTGTTTTTATGTATGCGGAAGTGGAAACGGCAAAAATCTTCAAATAGTGAAATACAAAGAATGTTTCATGTGTACAAAAACGCCATTTCCGCACACATGGAAACATTCTTTCCTTTTACTGCTTGATTTTTTATTTTTTTTACGTGTCCGTTTCCGTGCACATAAAAACACAGCTTTAAATTTTGAAACTTTCACAAATTCGTTAGTTAGTGCAAGGGCTCTCATCCGTTTTCGTCTTGTGTACCCCTGGCAACTTTTCGTAAAGTACAGTTACACCCCCCGCCTCCCCAAACACACACACACACACACATCCAAACCCACACCCCCATTTTGTTCAGTAATTTGAGTTTACACATCCATCGTAATAAAACAACAGAGAAGAGGGCATGTTTAAATGCCGTTTATAATAGTATTATATACCAACAACGATAGCAATAGCACATGACAATGTTATTTCATTTACGTGTATTTATGAACTAATGGTGATGAACAGATACCGATATACAAGGTGGGGACAAGGTGGTCTAGAGGCAAGGTGCTCGAGTACCTAGTCTTCTCGGATAAGGACGAAAAAATTCGGAGGGCCCGTGTGCACGTTGCGCACATTAAAGATACCTTGGCAGATGGAAATCGAAAAGAGCAGGCCGTACAGGCCGCTGCCCGGGCAAAAGCTAAATGAAATTCATCCACTCCCTCCACCTACCCCCTCATCTCGCCCCCCCCCCCCAAAAAAAAAAAAAAATACGGCCGACCGGCGCTGCACTGTGGCGACGATGTGCCTGCTCCAATTGTAACTGGGTGCAATGACACAAAGGCAAATTTCCCAGATGGGATTAAAGTAGTATACAAATACAAATACCGATATACCAGAACCCAAAACGGTAGAATAAAATTACAATATTTTGACCATGAAATAAGTCTACTTCCAATTTTCTTCCCAACTTCAGAATTTTTTTTTCTTGAATTATGATTTAAACAAACATTATATGAGTCCAAAATCAGCAGGTTTACCCCCCGTGTGTGGGCAAAATTACGAAAATGGAGCTAAATTTACCCAAGTTTGGGAACCCCTGCGTTAGCGGACCTTTCACCCCAATACATGCACAAGTCTCTGGTTCGATTCCTGGTCGTGACCTACCATTTTCTTCCACTGTTTCATTCTTCTCAATTGTCTTTGTCTTTTCTGTTAAAAAAGAAGGCATTTCAGGATAATTGCATATATTATCTCCCATTGCCTTTCACAGGCTTGGAAGTTATTGATACGCATAGTGGTTCAATTCACACATAATCAACGCATTTTTACTCACTCCTTCGTAACGCCGGTAAGTCGTTACTTTTTAAGGGACAAAGACTTATCTGTGGAAATGTTTAAAAATTAATCCCCATTTTCATTCTTTCTTTCTCTGCTTTCCTTTCTCGTTTCTTTTATCTATCTATCTATCTATCTATCTATCTATCTATCTATCTATCTATCTATCTATCTATCTATCTATCTATCTATCTATCTATCTATCTATCTATCTATCTATCCATCCATCCATCCATCTATCTATCTATCTATCTATCTATCTATCTATCTATCTATCTATCTATCTATCTATCTATCTATCTATCTATCTATCTATCTATCTATCTATCTATCTATCTATCTATCTATCCCTCCGTCTGTCTGTCCGTCCGTCCGACCGTCTGTCTGTCTGTCTGTCTGTCTGTCTGTCTGTCTGTCTGTCTGTCTGTCTGTCTGTCTGTCTATCTCTTTCTTTCTTTTCGAGAGAAAATATTCTTCACAAAATTCTATTACTGTTTACACAAAGTCATTGAAATGGAGCTAAACCAAAGAAGTGCTTGATATCAAAGTTCATAAATAGAATCTCTACGAGCGAGACAAAATTACATCTTTTCGTTCAGTGCAAACGCTGGACAGCTGAAGGTATGTAGGCCTACTTTTCATTTTGTATTAAATGGGATTTGACATTTAAATGAAACCACAGCTTCCGTGACTTTCATTTCATTGCTGTCAGCTCATGATGTGACTTTTATAGCTAGAAGTACGGTTGTCGTATCGAGTGTTTTGACAAGGACCAGTGTTTACAAATGAATGTCAGTCCTTTAGCAAGTTATTGTTCAGTCATTCTGACACTTGAAGTTGTAATACTCAAACGAGCTGGCTTATCATGAATGCGCAGAAGTACAATAGGCCAAATTTTAACAGGAAGTGGGGAAGGGAAAAAAGAGAGATAGAGAGAGAGAGAGAGACAAACAGATAGGCAGGCAGGCAGGCAGGCAGACAGACAGACAGACAGACAGACAGACAGACAAGGGGAGAGAGTGACACTAGACAGACATAGAGTGAGACAGTGATAGCGAAAGAGAGATTTTTGTATTTTTGTATTTTGTATGCTTCTTTAATCCCATATGGGAAATTTGCCGTAGTGTCATTGCAGCCCGGTTACAGCTGGAGCAGACACGTCGTCGCCGCAGTGCAGCGCCGGCCGGCGGGTTTATATAGGCAGACAGTGAGAGAAAGTGTTTTACTTGAAATACGGTACATTCCTCAAATCTTAAATACATTTTTAGTTATATAATGTATAAATTAACATTTGAAATAGTGTACTCCATCTTATAGGAAATCAGGGGGAAAAAATAGTCTGTCATGAATTTCATGCGATATGAGGTAGAGCAAAACCTTGTCATCATAGACCTGCAGTTGTGCGAATAGTAGCTCTGTCTCACTATGAAGTATGATAATTATTATTCATTCATTCATTCGGACTCCTGAAATTAAAATAACAATCAAGACAGGTACAACAACACTTGGCGAATCGAAAATCGCAAAACGCAATAATTTCTTATGAACTCTGTTGTCTTAATGTGATTTTCACTGATTTCAGCATCCTATATTTTTTTTTCTTTCAACAGTAACACTTAAGCGCTTTCGATTTCCACCATTTTGAAGCAGAAGATAGTAAATGCTTTTGATGCCAATTTTCTGACGCTGTTCCAAATTTCGGAAAAATGCGACTCAAGTACTTTTAGGTCAAGAGCGTTCAATTAGGTAAAAGTTATTGCTAAGTGCGTTTGATTTTCAACTGCTCAACTTACTAGTCACACACAGCGAGCAACCATCAGTTTGCTCATTGTGCTCGATGCTGTTACAATGCTAGTTGTTGTGGAGTAGGCAGTAGCATTGATTTAAATCATACAAGAAGGTGGGTAACTATAACCACTTACTGTAATACCCATCAGTTGTCAGACATAGACAAAGCGAAAAAAATACTATTTCACCAGGCCTGTGTAAGGCGTATGCCAGACCAAGACTTAAATAATTAGGTGGTGAGCACAGACTAATAAAATACCCAGACTGGATGATCCCATTGTGTGACGTCACAAAACAGCAAAAGGTCCGCCATTTTAGGTTTACGGTTGCGACCGACGCTTCAGCATAGCTACAATGCAGCGGTCGCCATAGATATACTACACGAACTATGGCGGTCGCTGAAAGTCCATACGGTCATCATTTATAACAATAAACAAAGGCAGATGTAGACAATAAAATGAAAGGATAGGCAAGTTAATGCATATTAATACATGTACTACCAATCTTGACAAATAAAAAGAAATTTCTACTGCAGATGATAGAACAAGAATCGGAATTTCCCGAGCGGCGGCCATGTTGGTTATACGGCCGCCGCTCGGGAAATTCCGTAAAATACGACACAGCCCGAAGCTTGTGTTTCCAGTCTGGTTAATTTATTAGTCTGTGGTGGTGAGCCACCAGTGTGGGGCTTACGCCAGCCTCGGTCTGGCTTACTCTTAAAAAAAGCTGATTATGCCCAGCCAACCAGGCATCCAGATTGGAAATGTAAGCCCTCATTTCAAATTGATCATTAAGTATTTTTGTAATTACATGCAATGCTAATTATACTTTTTTTCTGTCTATATTTTGTCTGTATAAATCTCTTATGAATGTGCTTTAAAAAAAATGTTCATATTTTGTGCTAAACAGTCATTCTTAACCCTTTTCACAGTATGAGTATTCTCGACCAAAAGGGGGCGCCCATCTCTCCCCCCCCCCCCCAAATCGTAGGTCCATGCCACGTGCTTTCCCTCCCCCCCCCCCCCAACAAAACCAAAAAAGCCCTGGCTTGGCGGTATCTGACGAAAAGTGTTAAAACAAGAAACTGTCATGTTTCATGTGCCGAAGACTAACAAATGGTCGGTATTCATCATTCACTGTTTTTGTAGAGTTGCGCACCTAAAGGTGTTATCCACACGTGGAGCAGGTGGCTGAGCTCCTACTTAGACAGAAATATCGTATCACTAGAACCAAGTGTCAGGTTCTGATTAGCCTGGCTCTCTCTCTCTCTCTGTCTGTCTGTCTCTCTCTCTCTTTCTACGTACTTTAGAACTCAGAACTTATTGACAGAAAATGTCCCTGACCTGCCCACCCATCCTTCTGCTCTTCTCTCTGTTAGTCTGCCTACCTACCTAGACTACTTATCTATCTATCTATCTATCTATCTATCTATCTATCTATCTATCTATCTATCTATCTATCTATCTATCTATCTATCTATCTATCTATCTATCTATCTATCTATCTATCTATCTACCTACCTACCTATCTATCTATCTATCTATCTATCTATCTACCTACCTACCTACCTACCTACCTACCTACCTATCTATCTATCTATCTATCTATCTACCTACCTACCCACCTATCTATCTATCTATCTATCTATCTATCTATCTATCTATCTATCTATCTATCTATCTATCTATCAATCTATCTATCTATCTATCTCTCTGTCTGTCTGTCTATCTACCTATCTATCTATCTATCTATCTATCTATCTATCTATCTGTCTGTCTGTCTGTCTGTCTGTCTGTCTGTCTGTCTGTCTATCTATCTATCTATCTATCTATCTATCTGAGTCCGTCCACGCCCTTCACCCATCCATCTTTCCATCTCCCTTGAGAGAGCTTAATGCCGCACACAACCTGTTCTCCTACACCACTACCACCATCACGACCACCAATAACAACAACTGCAGCAACAGCACCCCACCATCAACAACAACAACATGCAAAGCTTACAAATTGTTATGATAAACTGTTCAATATAACGACTGTTAAGTGTTATAATGTTCGACCATAACGACTCAGTCCGTGGCCTTCGTAACTACAGTTACGAAGGCCACGCTCAGTCTGTGCTTGATGCATACGTGTATATCACGCCAATCTCTCCGTGCAAGATACATACATGTATATAATACTATATATATATCACAGACGCGCCTTCAGTGCTGGGGTCACAACACAGTATCTGTCCTCACTATACCGCTGGCATCCCATGGTATCGATCCTTAGACACCTAGAGCTCTATAGGATAACTCTCACTTATCCTACAGGCATCATAAATACCATACTTTGGCCTTTGACTGCTAAAACTGCCCGCACAGAGCGTGCATTATCGCTGTCTATCGTGTAATTCCCTACAACAGTACAAGCCACCTGTCACTGGCATTGGAATAAAAATCTGGGAAATTAATTTGGAATGCCCTCCCACCCCTCAACCCCCAACCGAGCCCTCTTAACGCTTGGACACACTGGGCAGTTCTCCAGGGGCCCCAAGGGTTTAGAGGGCCCCATGCACCCAAATTTACATTGGTTTCTGAAGCGGGGGAATATCCCGCGCATTCCAAATCCTTTTGCTCAAGAGCCCATAATGATGTTAAGCCGGCCTTGCCTTCCCATCCAGTTTCATCCCCCGGTGACTTGGTGGCCATCCGTAGAGTACATATGCTCGAGTTGGGGCTTTATTTTTGACCCCCCCCCCCCCAACCCCACAGTCATGTACGATTCAATAACTTTCATATTAAGCTTGATCTTAGCATTCTCCCCCTCTTGTACAAACGTACGGCCATTAGAATGTTCAATGTCCATAACAATCATCATCATCATCATCATCATCATCAAGTGCCTTGTCTGGAGCAGGCATTGACTGTTGTGGTTCTCCATTCTACTCTTTCACTCGAGGCCCTCGTGAATAAGTTGTTCTTCATTTTGTTGTTGGTTGCCCATGTGTTCAGATTATTTATGAATGTTTCACGTTGGGTCCTCGACGTCTCTTCCCTTCGAGTTTTCCTGTCATACTAAATTGTTCCACCCTTCCTTTTCTATAAACATGCCCCATGAATTTCATCTGTCGCCTCCTTATTGTCTTGATGAGTGATCTTTTCATGTTTGCCATTTCTGGCAAACTTCTTGATTGATCTTCCATAATAAAGCTTTGATATTCGAAAACATGAAATGGCATTTCGCATGACCTATTTTACTGCTTCACTGGAGATGCTTTTTACTCTATCAGACCAGCAAGACACTTGAAGCTGACCATTTTGGCCTAGTGTTAGGTGACCCTAGTAAGTGAAGAACAGTGAATGTAACCCAGTATTTTGTCTCTTCGGCTTTGTAAGCAGGCTGCGGTCCCCTAACATTAGCCTTATTTTTTATCCCCTCCATGAAAGAGTTATTTTCTGACGTGGATCCACAACGCATCCTGTCCTTTCTGAGAGAGGCTAAGATCTACAATTTGATTTGATACGGTAACTTTTTTTACTCGTTTACAAAACTTTTTACAGATCTATACAAAACAATATATTATATATTTTTTTACTATTATTATTTTTCAATGTGTTAAAACTATATGAATGTATTTGGTTCGTGTTAGACTTGACAGCTCTGAATTAAATAAAGAAAGTGTGCCCAAACAGACCGCAAAGGGCGCAATGTGGCTGTGATCGTGCTGACGTGCCATAAAACCCAAACTCAAACTCCCTTGTTCAATTTTCTTCAAACTCTTGGCCTCACCCCCTCCCCCTTCCCCCGTTTTCCCCCTGCCCGAACGTATGATTATTAGAGTGTTGAATATCGATAATGACAATTCTTGATATTTGAAAACGTTAAATAGAATTTTGCATGAACTGTTTCAATAGAGGCACGATTTTTAGTTTATGGAGCGACCTTACTTCGTGACTGTTCTTCCTAGCCAGGAACCCTATGGGAATCCCACACGTCGGGCTGACATCGTCTGCACACAGGAATGGCCTATCGTCCCAACGTAGATCCGCTGGTTGCAACATGGTGCCAACGTCGGTTTCATGTTGAGAACTCGCCCCCTACCATAATCCTACAGAAATCTTACGTAGGATTGACGTACGGTTGCTGGCTGGGTCCATAGTACGATATGACTGGGCCCTTACGTTTTCTTGCTCTTTTCTCACCCATGACATATTATGACATTTTGCTCAAGTCCTTCCGAATAGTCAGGGATACAGCCAGTTAGTTACCCAGTGACATTTGCTCTCTCTCTCTCCCCACCCCCCACCTTCCCTCCCCCAACCACCGCCCACTTTCCATTTTCCACGCCTGCCCCTTTGTCTGGGACTCTTAGCCACAAGGTCTCCGACCATGTCATGACATTTTAATGTTGGCTGTTGTTGTAAGTACGTACGCACCCCAAGCGTTCTGCCCAAGGGGCACGTACGTATACGTAAATATGCCTAACCCCGTCCTTATCCTCAACCCTAATTCTTACCGAACCCCTAACCCTGCTCCGTATGGTAAGGAGGAAAACAAAAAGAAAACCTGAACGAATAATTAATTCAGGCTGTTGTTAAGAGTATTTCAGGAGGAGCTCTCTAGCTCTGGAGTCACAAAAGGCTTTAACCCATTGTGTGCCAATCACCGATATATATCGGTTCTCCCGCTGGTCACGCTTGTGCCAGTCACAGATACATATCAATGCAGAAGAATGCTAGGCTATTTTTGTTTCGGGAAGATGTTGCTGTAGTTAAGTCTTCATTCATCTCTCCCACCATTTTTTTCCTGTATCGGCAAACGTGCAAAAATTCTTGGCACACAAAGAGTTAAGTACCCATATCGCAAAAAAAAAAAACCCCAAAAAACGTGGGGGTCGTACGTACTTGTAAAAACATTCGATATTTTATGCCTCGCGCTTGAGCTTTTCTGTTTAATAAGTGTGTTGTTGTTTTGTCAGTAAAATGTACACCAAACAAGTACTGGCAGAAGCTGACTGTGTCTGACCGGGCTTCGTGTGATAGGGTCTTCCCGGATTCACTAAGAAAACATAGGTGTGCACTTCTCGTCTGCCCAGCTGTTTGTACCTGACCGGGCTTAGTATGATATTTCCCTTACAAAATATGCCCCATTATCAAACAGGAGGCACCTGGCTCCCAGGGGAAGAAATTCAAATCTAAGGGGAGTAATTTTACTGTTTTTAGCCGGAGACGTATTGGCAGTGGCGGATCTAGTGTGAAACTAATGACGGGGCCCTTATTCCCGGGGGGGGGGGGGGAGGCTGAAGAAACTTTTTGTACTGAGTGAAGTTTGGTTATTACCCTATGTTGCTGGTCGCGAAGAGGCTCCACAACAGTTCAAGCCTCAGAGTCCCAAAAGTGTAGGTCTGCCGCTGCGTATTAGGGAGAAATTTTGGCCACCAGAGGAGGAACTCCAAACCAGGAAAAAAAAGGTGCCACGGAAGCAAACAGAAGTTGATTTAGAAATTGAAATACAGATTTCTTTTTTTTTTTTTCTTCTTTTTCATTCAGTTGCCAATATAGGAAATTTAGTTTCATGAATAGTGTAAATAATGACCACTGTAAAAGTACATGTATAATGGTGAAAAAATTATTTGATGACAATTTTCAAAATAGGGTGAGGAGACGGACACGACGGTCTTGAGGCAAAGTACTTGTCTCTCATGCCAAAAGTACCGAGTTCGATTCCCGGTTGGTGCAGGCATGTTGGAATTTTTTTTTCTGGGGTAAGGAAAAATTTCTGTCCCTGATCATATGGTAGGTAGGATCGAGCACCTTGACTTCTCAGATAAGGACGAAAAATTTGGAGGGCCCGTGTGCACGCTGGCAGTTAAAAGTCGAAAAGAGCAGGCTGAACAAGGCTGCTGCTCGGGCAAAATTCTAAAAAACTAAACCCTGCCACAAAAACACACAGAAACAAGAACGAGAAAAATAAAAGCAAGAAAAATGGGGTGTAGATGCCAATAACAGCGAACCCCTAAAATAAAGACTTAAACACAGTAGGGTGAGGAATTAAGGAAATCTTGGATAGCAAGGGGAGGAGTGTGGCCTGGGACTCTGAGAACCACTGCAGCGGCCTATACCTCTGCCGGTTAATGGGAAAAGACCTTATAAACGAAAACCATATTTTACCAAAAAAACCAAAATTTCATTGAGTCCAACTAAATTACCCTATTCAACTCAGAGAGAGAGAGAGAGAGAGAGAGAAAGAAAGAGAGAGAGAAGGGGCAGATAGCCAGACAAATAGACAATCAGGGCCAATGAGAGAGTGTGTGCGAGAAGGAAGGATGAAAGAGAGAGAGAGAGAAAGAGAGAGAGAGAGAGAAGGGGAAGACAGACAGACAAATAGACAAGCAGAGCCAATGAGAGAGTTTGTGAAAGAAGGAAGGAAGAAAGAAAGAGGAAAGAGAGAGAGAGAGAGAAGGAGAGAGAGAGAAAGGAGGAGGGGAGAGAAATTATTATGTAATTCAGATGAAAAGATACAGGACATTTTTCATTCTATAAAAGTAAAACGATGTTTGAAAGCGAATTTGTCCTAGATTGGCATCCCGTTGAATGGCAGGCCTGTCAAGCCTGACTCTTTTCCAACTCCTGTTCATTTGATTATCTATTCTACTGTCTCTTGATGTGGTAGGCGCTGAAGCGCAACCAAGCACAGATGACATGCCTTTGGTCTATACGTTAAACTACAAATTTGAATACCGACGGAGCATATTTTATAGTTTGTTATTTTTATTCTGCACTGTTCACACACAACACATTGCAATAGAATATTAGCCTAATGCAGTATGCTACATGAAATTATGCAGATCTACTGTTCGCAACGTTCTGGGTAAGGAAGAGCTCCGTACGTTCCGACCGCAGAGTCATGATACTTAACTCTTTGTGTGCCGTGAATTTTTCCTCGTTTGCCGATACAGGAAGAAGATAGTGGGGGAGATGAATGAAGACTAAATACAGCAATATCTGTTAATAGAAAGTCGACTTTCTTTCTACTCAAAACAAAATAGCCTAGCATTCTTGTGCAAAGATACATCGGTGACTGGCATAAACCTGCAGAAGAACCGATATGTCGATGATTGGCACACAAAGAGTTAAATTAGGATTTTTAACAAAAATTAAAATTCTATATGTCTATTCCTAACCATAAATCTTGTCCTATCCCTATACTTATACCTAACGCTGTCCATATTCCTTAACCTATACCTAACGCGGTTCCTTTTCCCTCAACGTAAATACATCCCAAATGCTCTCCCTATCCCCAACCCTAAACCTGTACCTAACACTATCCCCTATCCCTCAAACTACCCCATCCCTCACCCTTAACCTATACCTAAACACTGTCCCTGTCCCCAGCACTGGTTCCATCCCCAAACCTATCCCTAACCCTGACCTTGTACCAAACGCTAATTGTAAGAATTCAAAGTGCTCGGAACGTGCGGTACTGTTTTTGGAAAATAGGCCTACACTGCATCAATAGAGTCATCATGATCTTATCAGTCAGAGTTCCTTTAGAATCTAATCTATAGCCTTGCCCTGCATAGAGTTTTTTTGTTTTGTTGTTGCTTCTTAAGTCAAATGTCCCATACAAGAAGCCCGCCCCCCTCTGATCCAAGGAAAACTCACAATACAACAACAATAATAGGCCTACTGTATGTACCTTACAACAACGGCAGCAACATTATCAAAGGTTATCAACACCCATAAAGTAGGCCTACATAATTATGCTCGATTTGTGCCCTCTTCCCCCCGCCCTTTTGGCCACCAACATTGTACGTATGCTCGATTATGTGCCCTCCCCCGCCGGCGCTTTTGGCCACCCATAAAGTACATAATGCTCGATTTTGCCTCCCACACTTGGCCTCAAACCCTCCCCCGTTCGTATGCACGACCATTTATTAGAGTGGTTAACGTGTATGATAAGACCTTGATATTCCGTACCGTAACCATTCAATAAGTGGCATTTTGCACGGGCAATATATATCCAACCACATAATTTGCAATGAATAAATAATAAAATAATCAATAAAACCAAACGTTTTACTTCATTACCATTAATTCAAAAAGGTACGCATCGCTACGCTCTCCAGAAGTGTCACCCCCATTTGATTTCCAATTTTCGTACACTGGGGGGGCAAAGCCCACCCCTCCCCCCAAGCGTACATACTTACGGGTGACCCCAAACAGCACTAAACAGTAAATAAATGGTGCAAATTCGACAACTTGACACAGCAAACATGAACATCATCGAACATCAAAATCAACAAACAACACGAGGAAATGCCGAGGGCTCGTTCTGATGAATAGAAAACTTTAATCCATCTTAGTCATTCCGTAACAGCTTTCGCCAAGCCTTTGTAATAATTAATAGAAGTGCAGACCTACACATTCGCAGTGAACTTACTCATGTAGAAATGGTCAAAAAATAGAAGGCACTACTGTAAGTTGCAACAAAATAATATTGAAGAATAGTATTTCATTCATAAATATGTTTATTGACATGGGTCTTTACGCAAGGCTGCCCAGAGGGGGATACAGAGAAATGAGGAAGGGAGCAAGAGAGGGGAAGGGCCTGATAAAAAAAAAGGGGGATGGGGGAGGGGGAGAAGAGCTATTAGTCCCCAGAATGAGCCGCTGAGAGTGATCGATTCAGCAGAGAAGGGAACTGACTCTATAAAATAATATGTTAATAAAGTACGAATAGTCTCCCCTGACTCAAGGAATTTACGTTCACTCAAAATAACTACATGTACACATTAATTTTATAATGAAACAAACAAACAAAAAAAACCCACAAAAATCTTGCACAGCAGCTACATTGCACAACTTCATCCGCAGCCCAGACTGACTAGGTTAAGGTATCTGGTCTACCACTGCTGGAGGAACAGGGAGTCAAAGAAACGAGATAAATTTCAAGGAATGAGAGTCGAAGGAAGAGAACTGCAGTGGGGTGGAAGAAGGGCCAGCTTGAGTTGACGCCAATTGGAAGCCCCCTCCCCCCCCTCGGATTATCTTGTCTTGCCAAATAAACACAACGACACATTGGAACATACAGCAAATAGCACGCTGCAGGATTTATAGAGTACAGCAACAATAATAATTATTGGGCTCCGCAGCTCCTAGGACCGGCCCTGAATGGAAGTAAAAGTCACACTATTCATATCAAAATTCTCTCAGGATAGCTGACCAAGGAAAGTTGCACAATGCTCAAGAATACCCATCACTTCTGAGTAGCCAAAATGTCAAATTATGACCATAAAGTTTTCATTTCATGAACATCTGCTTGAATTTTTATTGGTGAACAAAATACAGGATGGCCAAATATATTATGAGACTTGAAAACATCATATCTCCCAGATGTAGAGTTTTTAAGAACATTTAATTCAATAAGGGGAAGTTCAAATATAATCTTACACCTTTTTTGGGACTTTTTGACCCCCCCCCCCTTCTTACACTTTTCTTACATCCCCCCCCCCCCCCCCCTAATATTACAATAATACATGTAATAATTATACATTGCACACGTACTCTTTCTTACAAATGAGGGAAAAATGAGACTCAAAGTCAATGTCAAAATTGCCTTAAATTAGTTATCATCAACAAAGGGGTTTTTCATCATATAAATGTCAAAGATATTTCTAAAAACAGGGGCATCTGCTGAGCTATCTTGAAAATCCGGGGTCTTGTTCCTGCTCTTTCTCCTCTTCCTCTTCTTCCTAGACTGATTCATGAATAAGAATACCATAAGTTATCTCTTTTTATGTTATTTGTTTATTATGTTGTCTAATTTTTTTTTCCTTTTTATATTCTCACCTCACAAAAGTGTAATATTACATTGGTTCAAGACACCCCCCCCCCCATTTCTTACAGGAGCCAAACCCCCCCCCCCCCCCCCCCCCGAGGCGTAAGATTATGTTTGAACGTCCCCTAATGAGGTTAAAGTTGGGGGTTTTAAAATCTACTGTTGTGCCCATGACATATGTGACACAGCGTGACGGTTTGGTCTGGAAGGTACATTTTAGGCAAAACCGAGTTACAGATATCAAGTGAAAGAGAACTCTTTTCCCTTGGATTTGATGCTAGTTCTGTGTTATAAGCAATTGAAGTTGATGACTATCACTTTTGTAAAGACGTGAAGTTTTGAGAAAAGTTCGTTTGGGCAATTACTCAATAACCAGGCCTGTACCTTCTGGACCGAACAGTTGCGTTGTGTCACATATTTCCCAGGGCAAGTTTTGGCCAATCTGCTGTTTCATTATTAGCTATTGTTCGATGACCAGAGTATTTAACATAGTAAGCTATAGCCGAACAGTGAACAAGGCTCAGTATTTCCTCTTTTCAGCTTTGTAACTTGACCATGTTTCCCTGACAACGACATTTATTATTACAGCAATCATGATACAATTGTGAGCGAGCCCCACTAACCTCAACGGATGTCGCACTGGACCAAACGGAGAAAATCGTGATGAAACACAAATATCTGATTTTTTGACAATTTTTTTAGTCTGGTCGAAACTTGAAGTTCAATCATTTTTCTACATTCTGTGAAAATATTAGGTCCCAAATCAGCCTCTATATATGATAAATATTGCTTTTAATTTTGCCTTTTGACATCAAAGATCACAGCAATAATGGGGTTCATTGAACTCCTGATAACTTCAAAATTAATAAACTTACAGTCCCCAAAATTTTCACAGAGCATGTATCATTTATATTGGCACAGGCGTGCAAAATTTCAAAGCCGTAGGTTAATTAGAAGTACCCGCTGCTAGGGAGATAGTATGGTCACCCATCTCCCTGAGAGTGAAAATCGCTCCTCCATCTTTAATGGCATGGCGATTTTCTCGGAAGTTTGCTTCCGTTTTAGACCGGGGGGTAAGTGTTTTTATAAAGCCATAACTTTGCAATAAAAAGGAGCATTACAATGATTTTTACACCAAATTGAAGATGAGGTTTCATACTTTAAGGTGATATTCATAACTCAAATCTGAAAAAATGCGACTTCCGTTGAGGTTAGTGAGGCTCGCTTACATTATATAAACTATTTTGAAGTACAGAATGCAAGAGTTACATTTATCACAAGCTAAATGAATATTTTGGACAAGTGAAGCTTTAAATCTAGGGTCTCCACCAGCAAGCTTAGTTTTTCCTTGTCAACCGAAGTTCTCCAGAATGCTGCACAGTGTGTCATTCACCTGGGGCTGGATGCTCAAAAGGAAAGAAAACTTTACCTCCAGGTGACCAAACTGATGGCATTGTCCCAGACTTTACCATAAACTATTCATGACTTAAACTTAAATTTGTCCACTGCTTAGTGAGAAAAATAAATATTATTAAATAAGTTTCGATTTCCATATTTTGTCATTATTATGCACTGTATTTCTAACACTTGATTTCCTGTAAACCATTCAATTCTAATTTATTCAGACATAAATGTGATTTCAAAATATTTTTAAAAAATTCTGAATTCTTATTTAAATGAAATAAATATAAACATCAGGACACACACAGATTAAAAAGTTTCAATGAGTACATTACAGGCAGCACAAAACAAAAGTGTCCAGAGAGTTAAAATGAGACCCAAGGACCATTGTATGTATACGTATTTGAGACAACTGAGTTAACCCCTTATCTTGGAAATTTTTGTTAGGTTTTCCTCTTGATTTTTCACACGCCAACTTGGAATCAGTGAGTATTTTACATCTTATATTTAAATGGATGGAGACTTATACAGTACCATAGAAAAAGAATGTAAAGATTTGAGAAGAAAGTGAAGTGCAAGAATTCTGCAATGTGTGCCATTTGGCACCAAATTCTGTGGCCAGGAAAGTGCCAGCATGTTGAGTTAATTGAGGTAACATTAGCAAAATCACACATTAAATTGAAAGCCATGAAAACTTTAAAAAGCACAGGATAAATTTATGATTGACTATGAAAGCAAAACTTCAAAACTGATGTAGTAACTAATCAGCTTCAATTTTTCTAAAAGTGCAAGAATTATGAAAAAATAAGGCTTCTGGCAATGGCCAGATTGGAAGGATGTAGTCTGCAAAAAGATTCAATTTATCATTCCTAACCACCTATCTCAGATTTTGAAAAAACATGGTTTAGCTTAGTAGTACATTACCAAAGCCATGTTATATTTTTGTAAAACAATATTATTAATTTTAAGTGTGTCATTTTGCAATCACTTGATCCATTACCCAGTCTTTAAACATCTACTTGCCAACTTTTGAACACTTTTTTTGCATCTCTGGTGAAAATTAAAAAATCGGAGTTAGGTGGATAGAAACATACGAACCTGTTACGATTCAGAAGCAAAGTATAGTATCATTGGGCACATCAACTCATTTTGACAATACAGTGTGGAAACTTTTTTTTTTCTCTCAGCAGATCAAAAATGTAAGAAAATTAAGTGCACTGCTGAAAACAAAGACAATAACAGCCCATAAATGAAAAAAAAAAAAATTTTGCCTTACAGAATTAATGAGTAACAAAAAATGAGACAAAACACATCATGGTAATGTTTCTAAAGATTATGCTGTTTTTTTTTTCAAAAAAAAAAAAAAAGGATACAATAAATAATTCTGTGAGATCGAAAATTACTAAGCTTGATTGAGGGAACATAATGAACGTGAAATTCTGTACCAACATAGGGTATAAATTCAGTACCAAATTCAGGTATAAATTCAATGCCAACTTAAGGTACACATAAATTCAGTGCCAACTTAAGGTATAAATTCAGTACCAACTTAAGATATTTATTAAACCAGCTTAACTGTGCAAGACTGATTTTTTATTTTTTTTGCTGTTTTTTCACTTAGATATTTCTGTGAAACATAAAATTTATGAAGCAGAAACTGTATTGTTAAGCTACTGGTGTCTCACACTCTAGCTCTACAGGATGTTTGTCTTTCATCACTGCGCTAACAGAGTTACCAAAATTGTACTGATCATTCTATATTCTTTTTAAGGTCAAGCCGAACCCTGCTGTGGGAACACAAAAGAGATGACTTAATTTGACGACAAAATTACGCATTAAATTACGCAACTGCCCAGCCAGTGACCCCATGGAAATCTGACGTTTAGGACTGACATCAAGTTTGCATATAGGAATGACATCGTTCCTACATAGATCTGCTGGTCACAATATTGCGCTGCCGTCAGTTTTATATTTATGGTAATCCTATCAGTCCCCTAGAAATCTACGTTGGACTGGCTTAGGTTGTTGGCTAGGTGATGCCTTAAGATAAATACTTCACCTCAATAAAACAATTTTTGTACCCTTCCCTCAAAACTATGAAAAAAAAATGGAATCTAGGCTTTTTGTGTTAACGCAGTGAGGATAATACAATATGTAGATCACACACAAAGGAAAAATATGAAAAACTATGGAGAAATAAGGCAATCAATGTCAGAAATAAAACCACAAAAAATGGCTTGAGAATCACTGGAGTCATGCAGTATATCTGTACTATATTTACAAATTATGAGATTTCACTAAGTCTACGGACTGTCCACTTACGACTTTATTCTTTTTAAAAAAAATAATAAAAAGAGGAAAAATGGAGCTCAATCCTTTACCTGCTCTGCCCTTCATGTGTTGAGGCAGGAAGGTTACGGTTTTCATAATCTTTTTTACTTTTTGAGATACGATCACTGCAGTCTTCTTAAGACATCAGTGTAAATTTAAATTAATGAAATTTTATTGTATCAATTTTCTAAAATATGACTTTAAGTTTTCTATAAATTACATGATCAACATTACGAATAACAAATTTGTGATTAAACGCTACTGGCATCTAGAAAGTAAAAGTCTATTAGTATTAAGTTCTCCCTAACAACCTATTACCTATAACCTATTAACAAAGCTGTAAAATTTGTCTCAAAATTTATTTCTCTCATATCAAAAGACGCCTGTGAAAATGCAATCTGGCATATCATTTAATCTACATCTATACAGAGATGAATAAAAACTGTCATATAAAATCATGCATTTTCCAATATTCTCAAGTCATGTCATCTGCATACCCTGATATGTTGATACTGTCCTGCAGATAGAGAAATTTTAACATGTTAGGCAATTTAGATTTCAATAATTTACTGATTCACAAAAAACATTTAAAAAAAACAACAGGCCATACATCCAGGAAAGATATATATCTGACTTTCAAATTTTGGCAAGTTAAGTTTCAATATTTCACTGATTTACAATCAACACTTTACAAACTAGATACAGATCTGAGTGGAAATTATAAGTGACTTTCAAATTTTAGCAATTTCAGTGTCAGTATTTATGTAATTTTCAACAGTCACACGATTACATAGGAGGGAATTGGAAAATGTTCTTAGGGTTGAAAATGGTCCAAGACCACTTGACAGGCCTGAAGTTAGCTGTAAACTTGCATATTTTCACTGCTCTATGACAATGGCATATGTCAGACTTACGCCTAAAGGCAACTTACGTTTCATTTCATTCCTGAGCATGAAGGCTATCAGATAATATTACAGAAAAAGAAATGTGCCAATAGGAAAATGTAATAAGCCAAAACAATCATGAAGACATAAAACACCAAATGGCAGGAAAAGGAATAGTTTTTTTCTGAACATCTCAAAAGTGTCAAAATGCCGTTACTATGCCATTAGCCTGAAGCAGTGATGATATTTCGTATTTATATGAATACATGAATATACATAGGCTAAAGGCACATGAAAATCTTGATCGGGGCTGAGGTCAGCCCTAAAGGAAGACAATTCCCACAAATGAATAAGGAAGTGTATATCCGTACAACATGTTTACCAAAAGTACGACTGGTGAAGGTTTGCTGAAATGAAACTTGGTATCGTGTTCACGAATTTAAAGTGACAACACATGGAATAGTCAGATGGACCTGGGGGCGTGATAGTCTAGTCAGTTCGTATCAATGGGCGGTAGTCAGATTGACTAATCAGGCGAAAAGAGGTTAGGGTAGCCATTGGTGATCGACGTCATCATCATCATCATCATTGCCTTTCTCACCCTGGATCAGGGTATAGGCCACCAACAAACACTTTCCATCCCTCTCTATCATGGGCCAGCCTCTTTACATTATTCCAAGTCTTTCCGCTTCGTTGCACATCATTTTCTCTGGCTCTTCTCCACGTTCCGCGCGGCCTTCCTCTTGATCTCTTGCCCTGGGGATTCCAATCCAATACCTTCTTCGTGATGCTGTTTCCTGGCCTCCTGAGAGTGTGGCCGATCCATCTCCATCGCCTCCTACCAATTTCCTCTCTGACTGGGCTCTGTCTTGTTCTTTTCCATACAATTTCATTGCTGACCTTGTCTGTCCATCTGATCTTAAGTAGCTTCCTCAAACATCTGTTGATGAAAACTTGGATTCTCTTTATGCAGGCCTGGGACGCATTCCAAGTCTCACATCCATACAACAGGACTGACTTCACGTTCGACGTCGATCAAGTATATTATTAGCGCAGATCACGCAATCTCCGAGCAGAAGTCGGATTGTTTTGCTACTCAGCCGATTCATATTTAAAAAAACTATGCAAATTAACAAGGTCAGTAATATAGTATTCTGGTGTGTGTTCTACATCATCGAATTGTGTGCGTTGTACAGATATGTACAGTCCATATCCGTACAACATGTTGAATAATGAATAAATAAGGACATGGATGTTGTTAGGGGGGTGTAGTGTTTTACACAGAAAACTATAGCTGAACAGTGAACACAACTGAGTATTTTCTCTATTTGGCTTTGTAATTAGACTGCATCCCCCTAACAACTGCAACAGGGCATATAGCCGGGTTGAAATTATCAGTGACTTGGTCACAAGATACAAATCAGTCTGTCTTGCTTCTCTGTATTAAGCAGAAAAATGAACTGCAAAGATTAAAGAAAGGTATTGGCTATGTAAATAAGCATGCTCAAAGAACAGACGAAATGTTATAACCTTATCCTTTCAACTTCAAACAAGCAGATTCAGTTCATTTACTAACTTAGCAATGAATGAATGAATGTTTCACATGGCTACAATTAAAGATCCCAGCCAGCAACCTCACGAAAATCTGTGTTGGATTGCGCATAGAAATGACATTGTTCCTACGTAGATCCGCTGGTTACAATATCACACTGGTGACTGTTTGATGTTGGGAATTCGACCCTATGGTAATCCTACCTAGCCTGCAGAAATCCTATACAAATCTACATCAGATTGACATAGGGATGCTGGCTGGGAGAGTAACATTACTTTAGTTTAGCATAATTCCACAAAATGGGTCCACAATTTGGGAACATATATGCAAATATTCAGTGAAATTTAAATCAGCTCAAATAAACGCATAAAGTAAATACTTCACGACAACTGTCAAAACTGTAGATAGATAGATATTTTTATGTTTTGTTCAATGGTTTATAATACCATGACAAGACTTGCACAGTACAAGCAAGGCACTTTAATACACTTTTCTGAATTTGCAGAGTTGTGGAATGAACCAGCACTTGCTTTCAGATTTAAATCAGTGAAAAACAAATTTTTGGTTCCGCACAAGATGCGATAATATCTCTAGTGTAACAAATAAGGAGATAATCACTTCTTGCAGTGAATCAATAAAATGTAGAATTCAGGATAATTCAATAAAGTCTTCAAATGATACCATGAAATCTTATGTCACATAATATGGTGACACTGCGCCTTTACAAAAGAACGTGTAAGGTGACGCTATGTTTCAACACTGTATAAGGATTGTATGAGGGCTAGATTGTAATGAGTGTACATGTATAGTCAGTCTTGTCACTGATCCAGCAGTGTTCAAGTTCTTGTTCTAAGGCACCATGAACATCTCAGGTACTGTTGTGTCAAGAATTTTCCCCTTATACAGGAGAGCGTTTCACAGTTTCAGTACAAGTGAGATTTCTTATGTATAGACACAGATGTGGGAAAAACATTTCTGCTTATAACTTCAAAACTATTAATGATATCGATATGTTGCTATGTGAGAATAAAGATCTCACCATGAGCAATGATAACTCACAACCACTAAATTCACTGACACATCAGCTGTACATATGAGATGGGCAGCAAAGCAGGTACCTGCATATGAACTATGGTTGCGTGAGTGTTCAATATATTCAAATTACATGGAATACAATGAGTATTATAAATAATTAGAGTAATAAGCAGAATATATATTAGAGACATATAAGAGATTCTAAACTTATGGAAGACGAGTGACTATTGTAATATAAATCAGTTACTGAATGTCTCTGTCTATCTAACTTGGATTCTGGAGAAACATCATTTAGCCTACAAACAGATAGGACGTGACCACAGCCATGCTAAATTTTAAACAATATTAGACATTTGAGGTGTGGCATTTTCGATCACTTGATTCACTACTCGGAATTCAAACATTTGCGAGCCAATCACTTTTTTGTGTCCCATGTAAATACTTCAAAATCGACCTAGGGTAGATAGACATATATGATATGTAAAAGAAATGGAAATTATTCAAGTTAAAGGAAGACTTAAAAAATTTACATAAAGAAATCTTTCAACAGAAATCATTCAATTCCAATTCAAATTTCTGAACAAGTACTCGGTAAAGTAAAAGCCTTACAGAAGCTATAGTAAGTAAACATCTTAAATTGTTATTTCAAAAGATATTGATGATCATTAGAAGAAAAAGACTTTTTGCTAGAGAGGTTTCCATAACCAAGCCACATTTGAGAAGCATTTTTACAAGATGCCTTGCAGTGCTGATTTCAATTTAACTACTAAATAACTACATGTTTTTTACAAAAACAAATACCCAATCACTTATATATAATATACACGTATAATATACGAGATCTATTTGAATATCAGAGCAAGAGATCTGAACAAATACATGTCCAGTTTCCCAATAAACTGACAGCAATAAAAGTAAGCACCATGACAGAAGATTCAAAAGTTAAGGGAGATTTCACTGGTCACTCTAAATACCAAAACAGAGTCAGTATACGAGAGGCATAATTAAATCCAATGATTTGCGGACCAGAAAAAATCTTTTGGCTCTGTGTGCACTAAGTTAATATTGAATATATATATATATATATTGATGGTGTCTGGCGCAAACCAGCCAAGTCCAAAAATTTCATATTTCTTTTTAAAGTACCATATTATGAAGATTGGAACCCCGCATCATCTGTAAAAATAGCTCTTACCATAATTCAGTAGAAACATTCAAAATAGACATGTAATCAAAGCAGCAAAGTATATTTCCCTTTTGTGTTATCCACAATTTTTTCTTTCCTACTGTAAAATTTGCTTATCTTGACTTGGCTGGTTTGCACCCGACATCATCGATATGGCAAAATTGTTGCCAATGAAAATAATAATGAGAGTTACAGATTAAAAAAAAATAAAAAATTACCTTTAACAATAATGCTTTCATGTATAAGTATCTTTAAATGCTATGGTAAATATATCACAATTTATATTTCAGCTGATTGCTTGCAGGAACCACATAGTGTTATACTGGCAAGAGAATGTAATGAGTCATAAAATCAATCTATACTAACTTCAGCATGGATTTTATTGCCATTAGCTATTTTCAGTCCATGAAAATGAAATATTCAAAGCTGAAATTTCCATTGTTAAAAAAACCAAAAACAACAAGTAACGTTTGCGGTAAATGGTAGAGTGTACAGCCAGTTTTGAGCGGTATTCACAGAGTTGCAAACTGCCTGATTCCTTTCACGAAATTGCAGATATTTCTGAGAGTCAATTGACTTACTGGCAGTATACATCAAAGACAGCTGCAATATAGTTAAGAGATCGGCTCAGACTGACCGGGCTATCAGTTTTTATTTGGGTCAAGCTGACGGTTGGGGAGTTGTGTTGGCACAGCGAACCTCCATGAATGATGTAACTATAATTTTTCTTGACAGAACTGTGACAGCCTAGGGCTAAATATCCACGATAAATATGGAACTTCATCTCTATGGCTAGAAAGTATTGGGTAGTTCAAAGAAATTTTTTGCTGCTTATGATACCGATTTTCTTTTTGAGTAAATAAAAAAAAACTGGAATTTAACTGTCGGGAAACAAAAGTGTTCAACACTTAAGAGATCAACTTGAAATTCAAGAAAGGAACGGAAACTTCAGCACTTAAAATAAATGCAAATTTCAACTTTGTGGTTAAACTCCAGACCAAAACATAGGGTGACGGCACCGACTAGGTAATAAGTCACATCTGCCCAAGTTGAGACAACTGAGCAAAATAATGGTTGGGACAAAAAAAATGTTCCACTTTGTTAACGGAAAACAATAGCATACGATTAACCCTTTGGAAACAGGGGTTATTTTGGATGGTATCCGTCTTGAAAGATGGGGATTCACAGGACAAACAAAGATAATGTGTTAACGACAGCACCAAGCCTGGCCAGATCTGTAGATTTTATGAAACAAGCATTTGGATTGGCTACAAGACCATGACATTGGCCCCTTTGTCTTTTTCACTGTAAAATAACTGGGCTGATTATCAGTCCTTTCCTTTTCTGCAGGGTTAAATGTGATTAAATTGGCAAAAACAAAAATTCAATATTTTGAGTGTAGCCATTATTTTGCTAGTCTTTCACAACTTGGGTGATGGCGACAAATCACCAACTTTGTACTGTTACCTCCCAGAAATGTTCTCACTCTGTGCACTTCCGAGGCTTTGGTTAAAAATCACTCTCGCCTTCATCATTCGCGTATCTTTTTCCTGTGTCAAATTCAGCCTCATCATCATCATCATCATCTTCATACTGTTCATTATCTTCAGCTTCGTCTTCTTCTTCATTATTATCAGCATCCTTTTTCTTCACAAACTGCAACTCTTCCAGCAGCAGTTTCCTGTATTCCTCCTCTTCTTGATACGCAGGTAATGGAGATTGAGGATTTGATATATTGCCACGGCGTCTTAAGGGTGGATTCCGTGCCCCTCGGTAAAATCTCATTATGGGAGAATATAACGCAGATATGATCTGGAATAAAGTTAACCGTGTCTATGTGAATCAGCTTACAATGAGCAGTC
Source organism: Onchidella celtica (assembly GCA_963931925.1). Classification (NCBI taxonomy): domain Eukaryota; kingdom Metazoa; phylum Mollusca; class Gastropoda; order Systellommatophora; family Onchidiidae; genus Onchidella; species Onchidella celtica. Next base: position 43,481,425 of record OZ007580.1, read on the forward strand.
GTTGCTGGAAAATATAGGCATCTTTGTGACTTGGGAATACTTGGAAGGGAATGGGAAAAAATATATGAAAACGACAATGTTTAGATTTCAGTTTAACATGGACCATCCAACAATCCTGGATTCCCAACATGCTGCTTCCTTTTTTTTCCACATTTTAACATACATCTGAACTTCAACCTGTTCTACGATGCCAACAAACTTAACTATACATCACTGATTTTCCCGCCACTCTCTTTTTTGCCCCATGGAAAAGATATTTTAATCCCTTGAGACCGCAGCACCGGTATACCAGTGAGAACTCCCGGCAGCTTTTTGCCGCACTACCGGAAAAACAGTGTGGAGATGCGCTTTGTTTTATGGACTGCGGAAAGGCAGTTTCTTTGCCTGTCAGAAACTACATCCGGGAAAGGTAAACAAGAAGTCTGCGTCCAAACGGCATGTGTTTTCTGTGGGTTTTGGGTGAATTTTTCGGTCAGGAGATCAGGACTCAAAGGGTTAACAATGAAAAGAGGAGATGTTTATGCTTAGCGGTCATAATATTCCTTCTATGCTCCTCAGGAGCCTGTATTTTTCTCCCCATCTCAATGAAATAGATGATCTGCATGTGAATTATTAACAAAATGTATGAAAAGTCGTTTGAACCACAGTTAAAATGTGGCTGAGACATTTAAAAGTCTGTGTACTCCTGGGACCTGGAGGGTCAAGTGAGATCTCTTCCTGTATAAAATGTACATTGTTTTCCCTGGAATGACTGCTTAAAAAGTAAGGCACACACAGGAATAACAAAACAAATGAAACAAATCCACAAACACTGTGAATCTCTTGTACAATGTACATGTAAATGCTCAGTTGTCAACAAGCTGAAGTACAAGCATCCTCAAAAAAAATCTACGACAGGGTGTCTAAAAAAAATGTATACACACACATGGACAGTTCAGTATTGTTTGCAACTCTACGGAACTGCACTGTCGTCAGTGTCTGGCCCATGCCATCAGTTTGAACACATGCGACAACTCAAATACAGTGGAGTCCACTTAAGATAAACTCGCTCAAGATAAAATCTCGGTTAAAATAAACTTTCCTCATAGTCCCGATTTTTTTCTTCTTTACTATTACCAATCAACGACTGGTTAATATAAACGCCAACAACACAGCCTCCGCTTAAAATAAACCCTTGTTGTCGGTCGGCCTGCAAGTGTAAACCAGTACGCGATTCATACTAAACTTAAAAAGTGGCTTTATAAAGCCAAAGTCGAGTCCACACGCACTGCCTGCAGTCTTGATGATGTAAAACGGCCATGTGTGTGGAAGGGGGAGGGGAGTTTACGCTGGGAAGGGCGATGCTTTAACTACCTTAGTCCACTACACCTCAGTCTCCGCATGGGAGACCCACTTGTGATTCGCCTAGCCTTCCTCCCCATCTGCCTCTCATGTGTGCGTCAGCATACGGTGTATACAATGCGTTTAGCTTCAAGGTGAGCGTCACGCACACAGTTTATAAGAACAGGGGAGGCTACTGTGTATATTATCCACCTTTATTCTTATGTGAGAGGTTGATTCCCTTGAAAATTGTTAAGATAAACCTGGCTTAAAATAAACTTGTTGGCTCGGTCCCGAGAGGTTTATGTTAAGCCGCCTCCACTGTTATTACACATCTGTTGTCTTTAATTTGAATTAGGAATCTTAATTGTCACTGTATTAACAAATATTCAAAGCGTGTATACATTACTTTGAGAGACCCTGTATTTCAGGTAATGCCATCAGTTAGGAAGCAAATAAGAATGTATATATAATGTATGGGCATGGGATTAGTAGGGTTAGTAAAAGATTACAACATGGAAAGATGGGAAGTTAATACACAAGTAGATGAACAAATGTTAGATACACTGATATGTTAGCACATAAATAATGAGACACTTATGTCATTAGTTACCAATAAACCATATAAGAAATGTTGCCTCCTCAGAATGACAAGGTTTAAACTCCCTTCTAACAACTTTTGAGAAATTGATAATTGAAGTTTCATGTGTTCATAGCTTTAAGATAATAAGACTTTTTCTGTCTTTCTTTCTTTTTCTTTTTTTTTACAAATTAAACACCAAATTCACCCGATACTTTGACACACAATGGAGAAGGCCTGTAGAAGTTGTGTATAACTCAGATCAGCCAAAAAAAGGAGACAGAACCCTGTCATTCTTAGGGGACAATGACTGTGTTAAAGGCACCAAAGTGATAAAGAAAATCCTTGATTGTATCCATAAAGAACGCTGGTATTATAAATTACCATGTGCAGCATCAACTGTGAGTCTCAGCTGATATGTTTGCAAACTTCAGTGTAGAGTATTGGATCCGAGCAACAAATTCAGGGATACCAAATGCTTTCAATGGCTTCATTACACTCTTCACTGAGTCCCCACCCCCAGAAATTAACCCTCGCAGTGTTTAGGCCATGATATCGTGTTTTTTTTTCTCCGCTTCCATTATTGATAAGACCATGATATCATGGTTTCTCTCTTCCCAGGCCCCAGGTGCAAAGCCCACGATAGCCTGACTGTGTTCTCCCTTGTTCCCCAATGATAAGGCCGTGAATTCGTGTTACCACTTCCTCGGAGACTGGCTGATGAGCCCGTGATATCATGGTTTGTGACACCATCTTCTATTTTCAGGTCTTATGTTGCGGGGTTTTCCTGGAAATGGCGCTGGCCTAACAATTGAGGGACAACCAGAAGCAGATTTCCATTTCACCATGCAAATTCATTTCACTCTATGAGAAATGAGAAGAAATTCCCATTCCTGTGACCTCATCAGTGATCTACTTTCTTTTCTTTTTTTATTTACTGTTTCTGTCTAACATGGAGCTCTGTGCTACAAATGTATGCAAGATGAAATGACCATTTTACCCATTCTTTTTCTTCTGGGCAATATTTGTGTCAGTGTCAGCTGTTGCTGAGACAATTCTTCTTCCTTAATAACATCAGAGATTCCCATTCCTGAGACTACATCAGTAACTTGCTTTCCCTTTCTTGCTTTTTTCATTTACTGTTTCTATCTAACATGGAGCTTTGTGTTACAAATATATGAGAAATGAAATCAGCATTTTTTACATTTTTTTTTTCTGGGCAATATATGGTCAGTTGTTACTGAGATGATTCTTCATCCTGAATAAAGTCCACTGTGATATTTTCTGTAATTTTTTCTACTGTTGTAATACTTTCTGCTAGTCCTTCTGTTGTCAAAAGTTCTCCTTCAATTTCCAATATGTCAAATTCTGCTTTAGGTTCTGTCATGACATTTTCTGCTATTTCTTCTGTAGTTACATTTCCTGCTTCATTTTCTGCTGTAATATTTTCTGCTATTTTTTCTTCTGTAACATTTTCTGATTCTGTATTTACAGCTTGACCAGTCTCACTAGCACCAGTGCTACCAGAACCATTGAGACCAACACTGGCATCATCAGAATCATTGGCACCATTTTTAACAGAACCATTGAGACTACCAGTACTACCATTTGGGGTACCACCAGTGCGACTCGTACTAATGCTTTTGACCTCAGAGGTACAACTCATATCCCCGTCACTGTCGTCTGAATCCAGAGTCTCACAACCTACTTCTTCTTCCTCAAGATTATGATCAAAACCCTCAAAGAGCTCGGGTCTATGAGCCTCTGGTGATGGGTGGGACAACTGCACGTCTGTGATGCTGGGCGGTGCTGAGGCGCTGGAAGGGCGGACTGGGAGACGGGATGAAGAAATCAAATTTTGTTTCGCTGAGCTTGAAGAACTGGAAGGAGATGGTGACACTGTCTCGCTGACCTTCTCAAATGCCATGATGCAGTGTAAGTTACCGCCAACCTTCTTGAAATTCTCTCGCTGAATCACACCTTTCCAGGTTTGCCTGATGTTGAAATAGTTGGGGTTTTTGCAGTTCAAGTCTGTGCAGATGTCCTCCCAGCTAGGAACATAGAAAAAAAACATTGATAACATTTATCACACAAATTGCAACACTAAGTCCTAGTCTGTAGTAAAGAGAATTCCACCAGTTTTAAAAACAGTACAGTAAAAAATGTTATTGCTTTGGTGAGGACATGTATTATTATGTATATAATACTGTGTGGTTACTTTGAAACATGAAAGAGTATTTGTGTAGCCGCCTGACAAGATGAGGCACTTCTCGCATTTTGGTGGTATGGAGATATTGGTATCACCAAATAGATTATTCAAAGCCCTTTCATACGGTAAACAATTATTGCTGTAACTTAATTAGCTGAGAAGATATGGCCTCTCAAAGACAGGAAGTGACCTAACCCTAGTTTTGAGAATAACGCCTTTGAAGTTTCAGCTTAGAAATACAAATTGTTGATGGTGACTCGATTAAAAGTCAATTTTGAGTAAAAGATTGCAACGGGCATTGACATTTGGAAAAAGAATAGTAAAGAGGTTAAACTTTTCAAAAATACTGAAAACTCAAAATCGATCAAATTGACCCTATTATTCCTTTTAACGATTTTCTTGAATCGGGTGGTGCCGAGATGTGCCTCATTTTGCCAGGCAGCTACACATTTATCCTGGGAGGAAAGGAAAGGTAACTCTACAGTATTTATACTGTCCATTTCAAAATAAGATAAAATTTAAAAAGAAAAAAGAAAAAAAAGAAAAGAAAACTCAGTAGCACAATGGACTTCAGAGTTTTCCCCCAAGAACCATAAGGAATTATGCACTGAGCATTGCTACAAAAGCATTTCCAAAAATTTATCAAATGACTCAGATCAGCAAAGCTGCAAGAAGCATTAAATATTTTCTCATGCTCAATGGGAATATTAAGAATCAATAAATATGGCAGTTGCTCCATCACATAAAATGCATAATTATTATTATAAGTACTGCATTTGTTTGCGATAGAATGTGTGGAGCTGACATTAACCCCTTCAACCTTCATGATGTCCACCATTCACTTTTCTGTTTCAGAACTTATTTGCCATGGGCTGCACTATCCTCAAGAAAGCTTTTAACAAAATACTTCACATACAAGGTGTACCAAGCAATAATAATAAAAAAATAATACTTATATAGCCTTTCATCTCATCACATGCAAAGCTCCAGGTGTATTGTAGTCATTCTTCAACTCACATTCAATTCATCATTACACAGAACACATTAAACATGGGACAACAGTCAGAAACAACTGTGGTTGCATTCTATCAACTACAAACATGTGTTTTCAGACATTTTCTGAACCTTTTGGTTGTTTTGTATATCTCTTAGGCTTTGAGGCAGTATATTCCAGGTCTTCAGATCATAAAAAAAATAATCACTCACTGAGTGATCTGAGAATCATAGTTGCAATTTTTAATTTTGTTATATCAGCTGCAGATCATAGATGGCGTGAGGGAACATCAAGATTCAGTATTCTGATAGTATAGGATGGTGACTTGTTATATATCATATCTGTGACATAATGCGGCCACTTTATACAAAACACATATTGCAGCCAGGACTAGGATTTCAGAAAAGTTGATGTTGTTTTCCATCAATTTGTCTTAAGAACTAATCTTGTTAATACATACAAAGTACATCTAGCCATTCCTACATGAGAATCTGAAGTGCCTATGTATAGTTACTGAATGTTTTTATCCATCTAACTCAGATTCTGGAGTAACACTGTTTAGCCTATTAGCAGGCGGCACGTCATCACAGCTATGCTGTATTTCAAACAATACTGGGCATTTGAAGTGTGTCAGTTTCAGTCACTTAATTCATTTCCTGGAATTCAAATGTTTGCAAGTCAATCTTTCATCCCTTTTTTGTGCCTCCAGTAAAAATGTCAAAGTCAGTTTGGCAGATAGAAACATACAGTATCGATATGCTATGTGTCAGGATGAAAATATTTTTAAAACGGATAAAAAAATACGGACGGAAAAATTTCCCCAACTTTTGAGGTAACCCGTCACCGCCAACCACAACATATTTGTGTAGCCGCCTGACAAAATGAGGCCCTTTTCGTATTTTGGTGGTATGGAGATATTGGAACCACCAAATAGACTATTAAAAGCCCTTTCATACGGTAAAAAAATTATTGCTGTAACTTAATTAGCTGAGGAGATATGGCCTCTCAAAGAAAGGAAGTGACCCAACCCTAGTTTTGAGAAAAACGCCTTCAAAGTTTCAGCTTAGAAATACAAATTGTTGATGGTGTCTTGAATAAAAGTCAATTCTGAGGCATTTACCATTTTCAATGGGCATTCTCATTTGGAAAAAGAATAGTAAAGAGTTTAAACTTTTCAAAGATACTGAAAACTCAAAATCGATAAAATTGACCCTTTGATGCCTTTTAACGATTTTCTCGAATTGGGTGGTCGCAAAATGTGCCTCATTTTGTCAGGCAGCTACACATATTATATATATATATATATATATATACACTTGTAGGCCAATACATAAATTTTGGTCTTATGGACAATAAACAAAAATATATTTATTAAGAGAAAAAAGGTTTTAAAAGTCCAGAAATCAGGATATTTGCAGAGAATCCCTATCCCCTTAAAAACATGGCTGTTGGTAGGGGACCGTGGTATTTTCCACACATAATATTTGACAACCCGTACTTTGACCAGTGAATACAATTCGTCCCTCAGAACACGTACTAGAGTAACCAACATTTTGTTAATTTTGCAGGAGAGCTGTTTTAAGTTTTTGGGCGATTTTCATTACCCTCCTGTGGTGTCAGTTTTCACCTTCTCGCACTGACATTTTGACATAACATGTACAGGACTGCCAATATCCAAGCGCAAGAAAGCTTTTTTTCTCAAAATTGGACAGTACATGATCCTTGTTTTTTCGAGATATAATGATACGCTAAAAATTTAATAAGCCATATATATATATAGTGCCCGTACCAAAACTCCCCGATTAGAGAGGAGCTAGAAAAAGGTTCTATGCTGTCTTGAAGTAAACACAAATCTTTTCCAGTGATGGCACTGCTTAATAACATGGACTTTTGGCCAGTAGCAAAACAATTTAAAGAACCACAAAAGAGAACAAAAATTCATCATCAAAAAATATGATAAAAATAGTGTTTAATATGACCAGGTTCTAAGTTCACAAGTCAGGAATGACCATGCCAAATCTGAATACTGTTTGTTGCCTACTAAGAGATTTAAAATTTGGCCCTCACCAGCTCTACAGTATAAATTAAAGAACCACAAAAGAGAAAAAAAATTACTCTAAGCCAAAAGATAATGTAAAGTTGTGTTTCATATGACCATGTTCTAAGTTTGGACACCAGGAATGATCACAGCATTGCCGGTGAAGATTTTTAAAAATCCCAAGAATCTCATATAAAAAATCCCTAAATGAGGTAAAAAATCCCAGATTTTTTCTAACCCCCCCCCCCCCCCCCCCAAACCCATTTAAAATTGACAATTTCATTACACATTGAAATTAAACTAAGCAATGTCAGTGATTAGCTCAGAGATCATGTTGAAGATCCCCTCACACAGGGAATCTCAAAATGCTTCTTAGCCCATTTAGTTTGATTCATCTTTAAGTCGTAAATGGCACTGTGAGTGAAAGGGTGATTTTGTGATTTTTTTTAAAATAAAGAAAAACCAGCAAATATGCGAAAGCCCCCAAAATCCCAAGATCTTATAAAAAATGCCAAGATCTCAAAGTAACCCCTAAAATTCCAAGATCTTGGGAAAAATCCTATGGACCAGCAATGCTGAATGAGCGTATCAAATTTGAGCACGGTACTGTAGGTTGTCTACTAAGGGAAGAGATTCAAACTTAAACCCTCACCAGCTCTACAATGTCGACGTCACCGAGGGAGGAAGGGGTTTGTATGAAATATAAAAGAGTGTTAGTATAAACTTTATACCTATAGGCCGCAAGTCTGAGCACCAACCTTTTACAATGTATGGATTGATGCTTTCTGCTTATGTCAGCAATGAGCACCCATGTCTCAGCTGTGTTGCCTTCAAGATTTCCTCTGAGGAGATATAAAAGCAGGTGTTATCAGACAAACAGGCAATTGACATGTATCATATCAGAAGTCATATGGCAAACCATCATAACTGGCTTTTTACAAATTTTTTACGAGAAGCAAAAGAACTGAATACGTTTCTTTATCGGACTTAATAGTCATGATATTTTTTTAAAAGTTACTTAATCCGTAATTTCCAGGATTTATCCACCAACTTATAACACAGCCTGTGGGATGTTAAGGACTACAAACATGGCAAAATATTATCTCAATTTTTCAAAAGAAAAGCTGCGATAACTTCCCACGTGGCCCTTGATATTGTTTCTACGTAAACTCTGCATCTCACCAGAACCCTAGCTTCAAGGGCTTTTGTGTACCCCCTTATGTGTCATTTCATCGTGCAGGGATTTGCTACACTCTCGGAGATACCCAACTCAAGCAAGCTATACACAGAACCGTCTTATTACATAGGCACACTGGACAGTTGCTCAGGGGTCCCTTGCATGAAATTTGCATTGGTTTTTGAAATAGGGAAGAAAATCCCGTGGCATGCATTACAAAAGATTCTGCCAAGGGGCCCGAATTGATGTTAAGACGGCCCTGGCTATACATTGGTTTATCTATGATATGTTGGTTCATCATAGCCAGGAGGGGATAAGGAAAAGATTTGCCAGATAGACAGATGCGTTTTTACAAAAAAATAATTTGAATTTTGCTATATCATTTTTTGGGATAAATGAGTCCATCTCAAATAAAATATGTAAAATGCAGAAAATGCCATTTTCTACCGATACGCACTTTGTCATTCATACAGTGAGGACTCAGAAAAATTATCTAGAAATATTAAGGAAAATGAGGGTTCTGCCAGGCTGAGAAGACAGGACAAATGTTTATTTTTTTGTTAACAACATCAAAAATTCAAACTGGTCAAGATGAGAAGAATTCCTTGTTTTAGAGCTGAAAGTGATCCCTTAAAAAATTGTCGGAACTTTTGAGTGTACGGTGGCGTTTTGCACATGTCCTCTTGCATGTGGTTAAGGCATTATTACTAGTCTAAGGCTTGCTTGAGTGCTCTGCTCTGCTTTGACCGCAGTCTGAACACAAATACTTTTTGCTCTATTCTGCAGGCAGTCCGGAAAGACCATTAGAACATACAGATTCCACTACTCACTTATAAGCATCAACATGAGACTGTGGGATTTCTTATATTCTCATACAGACTCCACCATTTACCCATAAGCATAAAGACAAAACTGTATGGTTTCTCAAGCAGATTCCACTACTTACTTGTGAACATCTACACAAAACAGTAGGATTTCTCATACAGATTCCACTACTTACTTGTGAACATCTACACAAAACAGTAGGATTTCTCATACAGATTCCACTACTTACTTGTGAACATCTACACAAAACAGTAGGATTTCTCATACAGATTCCACAACTTACTTGTAAGCATCAACACAAAACTGTGGCGTTTCCTCATAACCAATAGGCACCATGTAATGGTTATGACAGTGGTAAATGTACGTGGTGTTGGGATCTTTCAGTCCCTTCTTCAGGGTGCTCAGGGCAAGGTCATCCGTCATGCCCGGTGTTCTGTTCTTCCCCTGCGGCTTGTACATGTGGTAGCAACGACCTTTGACCTTGAAATGTGCATTGAGTTGACGGAACCACCTGCAGAATAGAGAGTTTCATATAAGTTTACAACAAATTTGATATCCCTCCAGGGAATTCTGCTGTGCAAAGGCAGAACGCTGGAACTGCTTATTTCATAATTTTGAGAAAAAGACCAAAAACTTGTACAAATTTGGACAATATTGTACAAATATAAATGCTTTTATTTATGAGTTTGCCATGTCAGAAACTAGTAGCAGATAAGTCTATCTGCCTTTGACATGAAAGAATGTGTGAGATAAGTTCATTGGCACAATAAAGTAGAAAAAAGCCAGGCTGTCAGTTAAGTCAGAATTATCCATGTTCCTGCCATGCCATAGTCCCAGTATTGCTTTATTCTATCTCCACATCGGTGCCTGTCCAGGAAGTCTCTTGTGAAGTTTTGTAGTTAACCCTTAGAAGATGATAGGGCCCATCACCAACCTAATTATTTCACAGTGAAAAAGACCATGGGGCTGATAATCGGCCGACTATAATACATTGAAAAAGACAAACGGGCCAATTATCAGCCCATTTAGAAAGCAGTTCTGATTAGTCATGTCATGGTCCATCAGAATGCTTGTTTCAAAAAATCTACGGATCTGTACATATCAATGGTGGATTGTCCTGTTGTTGTAAACATATTATTAATTTTTGTCCTGTGAACCCATGTCTTTCTAGAGGGGTAACATCAAAAATCTCCAAAGCGTTAAACTTTACAAAGTGTTAGATCAAATTTTCAACACTTCAAAATTTATTCCCAGAGATGAGATATCTTTATGGTTTTATTCAGGATGACAAAATACACAATGTTGTACCAAATGATGGTCTTATCTCAATTTTTTGCGAAAAAAAAAGGTGATCGAATAAAGAAGAACTTGCGTCATGATTTGTCAGAAAGAGAAACCTTATCTACATGAAAACTTCACGAGGGCTGCAAGAATTAATGCCGAGGATCTCAGATTCGTACAAGACTGTCTATCTTAAAACACAAAATGTTCCTGCTCCAAAACTTTGTTTCTGTAACTGTACTATATTGCTATTCTTCTTCTTCAAGTGCCGGATCTGGAACAGATATCGACGATCATGGTTCGCCACTCATTCCTCCGCTCAGATGCTCTCAAAAAGCCCATATTGTTCTGGTTTTTCCATGCCGCCCATCTGTTCAAACTCTCTAAATATGTTAGTCTTTGTCTACCTCTGCTTTTTTTGCTCTCTATTTTTCCAGTTAGAGCAAGGTGTTCAAGGCCTTTGTGTCGATTTAGGTGTCCCATGAACTGCAATAAATTGTCTTCTCCTAATTGTTTTTATTCATGATCGCTCCGTGTTGGTGTCTTTCATCACCATTTCATTCAATTTCCTTTCCTTCCATGAAATATTGAGGAGTCTCCTTAAAAACCACATTTCCGTTGCCTCTACAAACCTCATAAGAGTCAGGTTGCCTGTGAAGGGACCAAACTTGATGTCTTCAAATGGGGAGATAAATCCTAGGATCTTGAGAGCAGTTTCCTGTGTCAGGGGCCTCAAACTGAAATACAGGAAACAACAAACAAATAAATTAGCAGTTGACAGTCACTCTCAGGTTCCTGAATCTCTTTCCCAGGCATTTCCAGGACAGAAATATTAAATTCAAGCCTACTTAAATGCATGAAAATGAGAGAAAACTGAGAACTGAACGACTTTTTAAAATGTAATTCAGCATTTTTTTAAACCCAAGAAGTATTGCAGGGCTACTGAGGGGTTAATCTATTAATTCCAGTGGCTTTTCGGGGAATCTCTCAAGTAACACCCAACAAAACTCAGTGGTTTAATTACTCTTACACCATTCTGAATTACATGAACATAGTACAAGAAATTCTTCAAGTACGTTAACCCTGTCAGCATTTTTACTCCCTGTACCACTAGTAAGCCAAACAATTGCTGCAATTTTATACACCCAAATATAAAAAAACTGAATATCAGATGACGCATTTCGTTTACCGGACATCACATGACAAGGGGACAAGGTGGTCTAGAGGCAAGGTGCTCACCTCTCATGCCAAGGGTACCGGGTTCAAAACCCGGCCGGTGCAGACATGTTGGAAGTTTGGGATTTTTCTCATATTTTTGTGTCCCTGATCCTATTGGGGGGTAGGATCGAGTACCTAGTCTTCTCGGATAAGGACAAAAAAATTCGGAGGGCCCGTGTGCATGTTAAAGGTACCTTGGCAGTTGGAAATCGAAAAGAGCAGGCTGAACAGGCCACTGCCCGGGCAAAATTAAATAAAATTCATTCCCACCATTCCCTCCCCCCGACCCCCCCCAAAAAATACGCCAACTGCGCGCTGCACTGTGGCGACGACGTGCCTGCTCCAGTTGTAACTGGCCTGCAATGACACTAAGGCAAATTTCCCAAATGGGATTAAAGAAGTATACAAAATACCAAAAAAAAAAATTAAAAATTAAAAGCTTCATAATAACGTTATCCCATTTGTTGCAAAAAGTCTTTTCATTATGCTTGTATTTGCCATCCAGTCACATGAAACATATCGTCACTACTCCCCAAGACTTTAGTAACTCAAAAATTTGAAAAAGTCTGTTGCTAAGGGACCTTAGTCTAATTACAAAGCCAAACAGAGAAAACACCGAGTTGTGTTCACAGCTCAGCTTTAGCTGTCTGTGTAAAATACGATGCTCCCACAGCAACAGGCTTTTTTGAATGTTTGAGCTGCTACAGTCGTAGGGAACGGTGCCAACATCATCTACTATAAATACAAACCTGCCATGTCCCATGGTAGAAAATAGATAATTCCAACAGGACACCACAGAACTGATGCCACAGGATGTCTTGTATTGAGGACGACTCATGCAGTACCTGGAAAAAACATGGGTAGACAGATTTATCATTCTTTGTTCCTGGCTCAGGGAGGTATCATACCAAGCTCGGTCAGACACAGTCAGCTGCTGGCAGACAAGATGTGCACACCACAATTTCCTATATTTTCTTGGTAAATCCGGGAAGACCCTATCATACTAAGCTCGGTTAGACACAGTCAGATGCTGGCAGACAAGATACCATAAATTCCCTATATTTTCTTGGTAAATCCGGGAAGACCCTGTCATACTAAGTCCGGTCAGACATGGTCAGCTTCTGCCATTATTTCTTGGGTGTACTTTTTGCTGGCAGCATCTGACTGACTGACTGGACTTAGTATGATACCCCCCCCCTCCCCCCTTACAAGGTAGCTTAAGATCAAGGATCTCTTTCATAAGGAATGTCAGCTGGTCTTCATCATGAAAGACTGCATTGTAGATTATTGTTTTAGGACAGTCAAAAATTGAGGCTTTTTATAGGTCTCATTTTTCTTGTTGTTGTTCTTTCTTCCTTCCTTAGTCTTCCGCCTAGCCCTATAAAGGGCAGTTGGTTTAGTCCTCAAAGAGCTGTGTTTAGGCTGTGAAGCAAGGACATAGGCTGTCTTAAGATGGTTTGGGTGGGGTGGGTGTATGGAGAAAGAGTGAGATGTATACAAATCCACATTAACAAACATTTGAAAAAATTAGCAGTTTCATCCTCTCACTCCCCAGCCTGGAAGATTTCTGGGCCAAGATAGTAGGATGCTTACAACAAGAAACAAAAACAGGTCACTTCTCTGTGCTTTGATAGAGCAATATATTACACTAAAAAAAGAACAAGTATTCTTAAAGAGTCTCATTGTGAAATTTCATGACAGTATTTCCTGAAATAAGCGCATTATTGGTACCAGACAAGTAACAGACAGCCCCTTCAAATGTAACAAATCATGATATTGTAGGCTTTCGAAGTCGTGGCCTTATCACTGGTAGGCAAGGGAGATGTGACCATGATATGGTGAGCTTTGCAACTGGGGCCCAGGAAGGGAGGACCATGATATCATGGTGTTATCAATAGTGGACAGGGAGAAAAAAACACATGATATCATGGACCAAACACTGCAAGCGTTAATAAATAATAACACCAAATCAAGACACATGATACCACAGCAATTATATTCAATAACTACCATCGTTTCACATCCAGGATCTTTCTCTCTGACGTGTCTCCACATTCCCCAATATTCCTGGCAGCCAGAATCTCATCAGATGACAATGTGGAGGCGCTGCTGATAGCGAGGTCAGATTTACTGGACAAACGTTCATACGTTGTTTTAGTGGTCTGTTCAGGTGCCGTCCACAGAGAGGGGATACCTGAATAATGCAAAAAAGACTAACATGTCACATGTATGAAATTATAAGAAATTACTTTTTGCAACAAAAGAGTATAATATTGTAAAAATGACCTTCAACAGCATATAAAACAGTAAATATGGTCTTTAGTAAAAAGACAATCTCAAATTGTTAAATTTGCTTTATGCAACGAGGCAGTATAAAATTGTCAAAAAGATCTTTTACAGTAAAAGAGTATAAACTTGTCAAAATGATCTCATGCAGTAAGAAAGTATAAACTTGTTAAAGTGCCCTTTCACAGTAAGAGAGTATAAAATTGTCAGACTGAACCTTTGCAATAAGAGAGAAGAAATGTGTCAAAATGACATTTTATAACAGGAGAGTATGCCATTGCCAAAATCATCTACAGGCTTCATAGAAACCCCTATTCCTCAAAATATGTTTTTCAGACAGTGTCACTGGTGGGAAACCTTCGCCCCAACTCCAAGCACAAGTATTTTACTGCTGATCAAATATGATGTTTCTCACTGGCAACAGTGGAGGGGCCAAAACAACAATACCAGCAGCAGCAGCAACAACAAAAAAAAAACTAGAGCAGCACCACCAGCAACAACAACAACAACAACACAAAACAGAGGCGAGTACCTGAACGTTTCTTATTTTTCTTGGCTCGGCCAGTGATATCGGATATTTGGATTTCCCAACCAAGAGCTTCCTTTGCGACATCTTTACCCTTTATTTCACTGTCCATGGTGGCAATTGGAGTGACATATCGTGCCGCAGCCTTGCCTTCCTTCTTCACTAAAGTTTGGCCCTTCTTCACATCTTTTGGTTCTTCTGAGATTTCTTGAACTGAATGCAGAGTCTGTTCAACATAACAAATGAACAGAATGATACATCTGTAACTGAAACCATGTTTTCTTTACTTTCAGTAATCAGCGTGTACAAAAATCTTACGTTGTGCGATTATTTTTTTTCCCGTGGCAAAAGTGAATACTTATGCAGATGTAAACTTGAAACTGTTTCAAGATCATTTGTGAATGGCTATGGTAAATCAGACTCAACTCTTTCCCTACAGGCCAGCATTCCACATCTGGACGGAGCAGTGCTTGGGTTTCCACGCTATACTGTACCGTGCATTTGTAAACAAAGATCGCCTTACTACACAACAGCTGTCCAAACTATACACTTATCGCATACGTGGTATCATTGGACATGCTAGGACAAAGGAAGCTTTACAAAGAATTCTATTTTTAAGGTTAAACGTCACAGGATGTTAATTTCCAATACAGTGGTCAAAGAATACCTTTACAACGTCACAGCGCAGGCTGCGTTGTACCGCTGCCGCTAGGGAAGCTAGGGAATTTGGCCTTCAACCTTAAGCCCAATTTAGCCAGATCCACTCATATTTGGGCTCGGCAAACAAACTTTTTTAGTATAATATAAGTAAGACTGATTTCTACAAAAGCAACTCTTTTCAATAAGTGGAATAATTAATTACGGCATTATTTAAGTGACTAACTTTTTCTGCACACATTAACTTCCTTTCTGTGCTGGTTGCAAAATGTGTGTGCATGTGCATAGCTCAAAGAGATGTTAAAAAAAGCACAGAAAATGTTTATCCTGATGAAGATCAATTGATAAAAAATTTAAATTTGCATTTCATGATATCATTTCTGTATTATTTCTTACACAAGGGTTTGCTACATTCAGCTTTTCCTTTTTTGCCATATTTTGAGACAGTTTATAGTTTAGAGAGAACATCAATTAGTACTGACCTCTGCTGTCACTGCTGTTTCCTGCGTCTGCTGTTCTGACTCGGACTCCATAGAAGACGAACTGGTGGTCGGTACAACAGTCACATGATGCGATCCATTGAATCTTGGGATCCCTGAGGGCCGACCTGGACTGCTCGGAGTACGGGGGGAGATACTTCTCTGTCTCACTTTCCTAATGCTGCCATCTGCAAGTCCTGGGGAGCTTGGGCCAGGTGAGGCATCTCTTGACCTTGACCTGGTCAACAGGCGTGGAATACCTGAAGGAAAATTTTACATTACTTATAAACTGAAGAGCTCCTTTCCTCGAGAAAAAAAAAAGAAAATTAGCAGTTGAAGACCTGAAAACAGCACCAAGGTCAAGTCAAAATCTTATTATAAAAAAAAAAAAATAGTTGCAGCGGAGTATTTCCCTGCGGTTTCCTTTTCTTTTTGCTCAACACTACAGCCTAAATGACAGTTTCAAACATTATAAAATTAATTTCCTCAAGTGCCAACTAATCAACCTAGACGTCCTTGTGGTTTATTCACGTTTCAGGCGAGTTTTCTAAAAAGTTGTAAAAATGTAAAATACAATTATCTTTGCTCGTGCTCCCTTTGCTAAGTCCTCCCCAGGGGAGACTATAATACTGGACAAGTGTTCAGTTTAGTGCACAGAGCTCAATCTTTCATAATTTTTTGGTCATGTTGTCACAAAGTATTAGGTGCTTACATGTTCACTGTAGCGTCAAACACCCCCTCACCCCTCTTTGTGACGTCACGCGGAACAGTGAGTTTGTCTCACCCCGCCCCCTTTATTACTTGGTTCACTAACTGGGTCCCTGACCTAGGTTGGACCTGTACCGTTCGTGTGTAGTTTTTCCATAACTCTCTCAAATGAGTTGACCTTGGGCAGATGTTATGCAAAGACATGTTATCTTATTGGCTGATTTGTGGGAGGACGAAGGAAAGGTAGACAGAAGATAAGATGGGAGGATGACGTCCACGAGTTTCAGCGAATCACCGAGAGCCACGAAAAACTGGGACAGGTGGAGGGAAATTGTGCAGTCATCAATGGTGCCCCAACCACCAGCGCGGTTACGGGATCGGTGGTGATCGAACCTACTAGACTCAAGGAAATTGGGCTACGCCATCATGTGTGTTCTGGAAAGCTCCATGTGAATGCGTATGTATATGACAGGAGTGCAAATGTGAGAGAGCATAGTTAGTATCCTGAAATAGCCGTGGCTGAAGACCTGGAAGTTCTGTGGATATCTTACTCTCATTTGTATTAAAGTTCTCGTTTGCACTATTCAATGGGTCCCGTGGTTTATTTTATTGACAGCAGTTGTGCCGGTTGCGTTTCGTAGGGGAGCGGTCGACTAAAATTGACATACTCCCATCTATAACGTGCTGTACAAACACTTCAACTGCTACATTCACCTTCAACATTGTCTTGCACTTTGCTAGGCTGACTCTTATCTTAAAACCTGGCAAGAATTTCTTCTTTGTAATAAAAAGGTTCTCACATCCTTCCCTGCATCTATATAAATAAAAGCATACATGTGTTTGTCTGTGTGTTCACAACCAGTACTGGCTCCTAAAGCAAGGGAATTACATGAAATTTTGAAGATGCCTGCCTTTTGCCCTGCAGAAAGTTCTTTTTTACATTAGGAGGCTCCAGATGGTGAGGAAGTATTTTTCTTTTGTTTGCTTTGTGTCACTGACTGCTTGCTTCCAATCCCTTTGTTTCAGGAGCACAGAACCCATATGGTCAACATTTCTTACCGCTGATTTAAACAATTCCATGTGCTTGCGGCTAAAAGTAGAACACAGGAATAACATGCAGCCCTACAATGATCTCAAACTGATTGGACTAGTTAAATTTCATAGCTTAAATTGTTTACTGTGCTCAATAAAATTCGTTATTTATTATTCTAAACCAGTGGTTCTCAACCTGGGCGATATCACCCCCAGGGGGCGATTTTGATATCCAGGAGAGCGAAAACGCAGAAAAGGGCAACAAGGGGGCGAAAATGATGAAAGGGGGCGATAGAGGGGCAAACACATGATTGGAGGAGAATTTGGAGGCAAAGACAGGGTGTTACGGGTCTGGTACTGGGTGATAGTGTTACAGAGTGGGTGTTATGGGTTATTGGTTTTATGACTGCATTTTAAAATCGAGAGGTATTTATGAATTACTCTTTCGTACCATGCCACACACTAAGAACAACCTGAATAAGTTTTTATCAACAGACCTGCAGGGCCACAAATTTAATTACCTTAAAATTCCTAACAATTTTGTCTAGATCTCTTACATACTAAAAAGACAACATCAGCAGCATCAAATGAAAATTCAATAATATGACACTAGAAGTCTCCTCTAGATTCCTATAAGATTAAGATCATTCTGACTCAGTAACAATTTAAGTATGAATTATCTATCTCTCAGATATAGTCTGCCTACTATCTATCAAGCAATATACTCATGTCTCTGGCGACAATGTCATCTCAGCTATTTGTGCCTACCGCTTATAATGGATCAAGCTCGTCAATATAAACTGACGTAGTTAAGTTAGATCTACTCTAGGATGGGCTGGCAATCCCCAGCCTCATCCAGACAAATCAATTCCAATTCACAGTTGTGTATGCCAAACATTCATACTAGATCTAGTTGCAAGTTAATATACATCTTTGTCTTGCATTCTTGGGTAGCACTTCTAGCATGTGCGGCAATCCAGTCCTACTGGAAAAATTACGTTCAGCTCCTCGTTCATTGTTGAATCATCAACAGACAAACACTTACACTTGGTCCCTGATAAGGAATCAGGGAACAGTAGACAACAGCAGTGGGTATATCATAATCGAGCACATGGCTTCATCTCAATGCCTATAATGGACATAGACATAAAAACAACAGTCTTCTGATTCTTCTGGCAGAATCACGCCGACGCCTGCACAGATGGAATTTTCTGTATGGAGTAATGGACATAGGTATGGCTACGCTTTTATACTGTGCGGCCAGCTGCAAATTACCGTCCAAATGCCTAGATTTGATTGGTGCATCCATTCGAGCTCAGCTCGCAGTATTAATAGATTCTGCATGGAAGTTGGTCACGGCCTTGTACTAGAAACAGACAAGGTCAAATTAAAATGTCAAAACCCTTACTAAAATCTCTAAACCCTCGTGCTTTCTACGTTTTATGTACGAATTTCTGAACGCGACTAAGCGTCTTAAACTATCTATCCTTATTCACCCCTTCTCTTCCCTTGTAAGTGTTCATCAAAATCACGGGGTCGAGAACTGCACTGTCACTCCTAACTTATCCATTTATTCTATCTTGCCCCACTTTCTTTCCATCTCTAAGAAAAAGTGTTTCAAAAACAAACTGTTCACGAGAACAGTTCAAGGACATTTACGCTGGTTATAATCAACGAGACCGTGAAAAAAACAAGTCTTTTCAAGTCGTGACCCAGCACGACAATTATAATATTAACCTTGACACAGGGCAGGTACTGATTTGTTCCACAGCGCATGTGGCTGGGTTTTATGAACTGAAAGGGCCAATTTCATTTAGCGCATTTGGTAAGAATGTTTTCTGTTTTATAATAAATGCTCAGCACCTTTTTGTCATGATTAAGGTTTTGAAAACATGATAATTAGTGTGCAGTCCGTTTTCTTGAATCTGGAGCCTAAGGGGATGATTGGCTGAGAAAGGCTGAGAACCACTGGTGCTCTTAGATATATAGGGAACGGGATTGAAGGACCCAATTACTAATACTATATTTAGATTTACGTCATGGGACATTCGAAGTGTTCAATGCGGCGGTTAAGCATAGTTATGGACTTTGTACACACTTTTCATGTGCAGTTGATCTTTGTGCCTCGAATCGCCCTTACAAAGTCCATAACAACTGTGTTTAACCACCGCGTTGAACAGTTCAAATGTCCCATGACGTCATCGGTAAATTTAAATATAGTAATTGTGTCATTAAATCCTGTTCCCTAAAAGCCGAAGACTCTAGCAGCAAGCTTTAAAGTCCATGCAGAGAGTGGCTTTTCGGCTTATCCAAAATACAAGATACTCATACACTATGAAATACAAGACGGTTGGCAGGTTTGTATGTCAATGCATTTTTTTTTTGCTACCTGATTGAAAGACAGAAGTATCTCGTGATAGTCTCTTTTCATCTGCCTCAAACTGGCTCAGATCCGCGTCCAGCTTAGCTAAAGTTTTCATCTGCTCTTCTTCACTTGGGCCTCGGCTGAACTTGCCAGAGGTCGACCACTGGAAGTCATTTCCGGTTCTGGCCTTAGGCTCGTGTAATGTCTGATTCCTGGATTCTGTTTGTTTCTCTGGATGAATTGCAGAGGGTAGTTTGCCATCTTCCGCCCAAGATGAGGTCACTCGAGTAGACAAGATGGAATCTGCCACCATTGATAAGAACACAGAAAACACAACACCAGATTAATAATCATGAAGTCAGTGAAGAAACGTGCCCAGATATAAAAGAACATAGAAAACACAATACCAGATTAATAATCATGAAGTCAGTGATGAAATGTGCCCAGATATAAAAGAACATAGAAAACACAACACCAGATTAATAATCATGAAGTCAGTGAAGAAACGTGCCCAGATATAAAAGAACATAGAAAACACAACACCAGATTAATAATCATGAAGTCAGTGATGGAATGTGCCCATATATAGTGGAGTGGTGTGACTCTAGTTTTGTTAGAAACTGAGATCCTTCTGACCTAATGTGACTGATGATGTCTCCCTTAGACCTTGTATGTTTTGTACAGCATGAAAGTATATTTGTATGTACAAATGAGAGAGAGAGAGAGAGAGAGGGATCGTTACAAAAGCGAGAGAGAGAGGTATGTGTATAAGAGAGAAAGAGAGAGGTAGGGACAAAAGAGACTGAAAGAGAGATAGAGGGGGGGGATAGGTACAAAGAAAGAGAGAGACAGATAGGTGTAAAAGAGAGAGAGAGGGGGTTAGGGGCAAAAGAGATTGAAAGGGAGAGAGAGAGAGAGAGAGAGAGAGGGATGGTACAAAGAGAGAGAGACGGGGGGGGGGTAGATACAAAAGAGAGAGAGAGAGAGGGATAGGTACAAAGGGAGAGAGAGGGGTATGTGTAAAAGAGAGAGAGAGGTAGGGACAAACGAGAGTGAAAGGGAGAGAGAGAGAGGGATATATATATCAAGGACTACTATTTTTGTTAGACGATGAAGTGAAAATTCGCCAAAGAGTCGCCTTTTCAGGGGGTGTTCTCAATGGCATGTCAAAAAATGACCCAGACTCCAAGGCAAGCTCTATGTTATGTGTCATGATGAAATATTTGCATGGTGGACCTAGTGTTATGGTATCTGTTACCCCTGTTCACAACCTAACAGCTGCCTACCAATTCACTGTTGTCAAGGAAGCTGCTGGTGTTGGTGAGAAGACAGGTGGGATTGTTTTAGGGTCCATGACTGACAATCATAAAATCAATCAGCAATACTGCAAATTATTCACAAGAAGAACTGACTTTGAGACTGTACATCCTTTGAATGATCAGCGAGCTTGGTATTTGTTGTACGGTTCAGTTCACTTGCTGAAGTGTTTATTGTCAAGTGAAGTAAAAGACTTCATCCAAGAAGTTTCAAGGGGTTGTTTGACTGTCCCACATGTGTGCACATATGAGTTCGTAAGGACTGGTTTGTGCTTTGTGAAGAAATCCAAACATAAAGCATGCTGCCGTCAAAGACTTGTCAACATTCTTCTCACCATGAACACCTACTATGGTTTTGGATTATTTTCTAAACATCTGCTGCGGCGCCTGGCAAAATAAATGTTCTTCTGCATGGGATTCATAATTTGGAAAAGGACCATCAAAGAAATTCAGCTCTGTACCAGACCTCCATCAAGAAGGCACGGCTCGCTGACTAATTTGGGTTGCAACATGGTGAGTTATTTTTCGTTTCTGTACATACAAAGGAACCATTGCTATAAGACTACAGAAATGGTCCTGATTCATGGAATGGGCTATAATTAAGGTGGTTAAAAAAAATTCAATAGAAAAGGTTGATTTCAAGGTCAAATTGCATGTGCTATTACTGTCACATACTGAGGTCTTATGCCAGAGGTTCTACTGTATGGTATCGTCATTAACTGTGGTAAAACTGCTTTATTTAATGAGATTATGTTTGGATGCAACATTGGTTACAATTGGTTAGACTTAGGTGTCATAATAAGGCTGTAGGTGTCAATAATCAAATGGCCTTCGCTAGCTAAGTCAGAAGATTGGCCGTGCGCGTCCTGTGATATAATAGTTCTTGATATATATACTATATATATATATATATATAGAGAGAGAGAGATGGATAGGTACAAAGAGAGAGATAGGGATATGTACAGACAGAGAGAAAGAGAACGAGAGGTAGGTGTAAAAGAGAGCTAGAGAGAGGTAGGGACAAAAGGGGGTGAAAGGGAGAGAGAGAGAGAGCCGGGGGTACAAAAAGAGAGAGAGAGAGTGTGAGACGGACAGAGACAGAGAGAGAGGCAGAGGGAGTGTGTGCGTGTGAGTGTGAATGATTGAGAGGGAGGAGAGAGATGCTACTATTTCATTGTAAAACGCCTTGTGTCTACTTTGTGCAGACACGTGCCATGTAAATGTACTCTATTATTGGCATGATTATGATTATTATTTGCATGTACAGGATATTAAAATCTTGCAATGAAATAAAGACAGGCCAAAGTGGTCTCGTTCACGGCATTCACTCTGCTGTTTTTACGGAAAACTATCGCATGAAAAACTCTCTTTGCCTTTAAATCGGTGAGGAGCGGAGCGGAATGGATGCTGTGGACAAGTATACAGAGGCAAAGAGTGTTTTACTTTTTCATAATGTCATTTTCCGTAAAAATAGCGAAGAGGAGTGGATGCTGTGGACAAGATCAGTAACTCCGCCGAGATTAAATCAACTAATTATTTCGTGTCTTATCTCCCAGCCTGCCTTTTAAATTAGTGCTTCTTTCAAAATTTTTAGCTCCATTTTCGCATAAACAATTAAAGTGCACTTCCACCACTCTTTTGTTCATTGGCAGAAATAAAGTATTGTGATTTTTCAAAATTTGTGAGTGAAAGGAAAAAAAATAAAAAGCAAATGAAAATTCACTGGCAACTCCAAGTTATCGACTGACTTCTAAAGAAAAATACAGATTTCTTTCGTTTCCGTGTTTTAAGATAATGCATAGAAAACACGCAGCGCTAACTCAATTAATATTTGTCATGACACCTGTTACAATAATATAATAACACTTGGCTTTTTCATGTAAGCCTGAGCAAACACTTGCACATCTGCATATTGCGCAAAAGAATCAATAAGATTTCAGTAGTAAAGGGCACAATTGAGCGAAAGAAGAAGAAATTAAAAACTGCTAGGGAAAAAAACAAAAAACGACAACTGCAGACCAGGTTTGACTTAAGAGAACTACAATCTGGCATAAATAGCAATGACATGGTCAGGTTTTTGGCAAGTGACACGCTGAGTAACTTTATTACTGTCTCAATTCTTTTTCCCTGTTTGATTGGCCAGACACTTAATGAATATGCAATTCTTTGTGATTGCATGGAAAACGAAATGGACGGATGAAACTAATATTTCACTGACTTGATAAATGATTTGATTGCCTAGATCAATTTTAAGAAAATGACAGGGAGAACGAAGAATCAACGAGGGACACAAATGAACAAACTGACGAAGAAGCCAAATCACTTCACATAAATTCCAAATTTAACCAAACACTGAAACTAAATTCTGAGAAACAATTATTGATATATCAAAGACCAATTGTTGGCTAACAATGCCAGTTGTATGGTCCAAACTGACAAAACTGGGCTGCAAAAAATATCAAGGGTTAATTTTTTATTATTTTTGTTAAAACTACTGATGAAACTATGGATTCTGTTCTCTCAATTATTTTAACAAAAAATATACCGATAAAAAAACAACAACAAACAAACTATCTCACCATCATTATCCTGGATAACTGAGGCTTCTGCAGCCGTGTTGCCTGATTGGGCTTCCCGTCTAATCTGACTCGCCGCCATCCTGGCCCCTTCAATGTCATTGCTGTCCAAAAATTTCATCAGCTCTTCCAAATCTTTCTTGGCCCGTCGGCTTGAGCTGCCAGTTTGGCTGCGACTTCCAGCCTTGGTGCCGGCACTGTCTGGACTTTTGGCGCTGTTTTCATTGAGATCGTCCCCATCGCCGTCGCCGCTGCCTGAGTTGAAATTAAACCACTGTGATCATGTATACGGTCTAGCAGTGTTGTAGACTTATAATGCAAACTGACTATAAGTAGTTTCAGAGAGGAGGATTTCATCGTTTTTGCTTCACAAGCCCCCCCCCCCCAAACAACAACAACAACCACATACACAACCACCCAACTCCCCAAGGTTAATCTGCACCCCCCCCCTCCCTCTCTCTCTCTCACACACACACACATATGCGCTCGCACAAGGAGAGAAGAAACATAGGCCTACAAATATTATAATAATATATAACATGACTGTGGAATATACTTTGAGGAACTGTTTTCACCATGTAAATTAATATCTGATAACAGTAACGTTATCTAGTTGGAATAATATATCTGTTCTATTAAAATAACAATTATGGCACAGAAACTTTTGGCCAACCTTATAATTATAGTCTATTTGCCAGACTGCAATTATTGTAAAGCCTTATATCTCTGCATTTTTCAAACGGCAAAAATTACTTATAAATAAACTTGCGCTTGTCCCCCTAATGACCCTGCATTTTGTCTAGTACTCATTTCTCTGAAAGGGTCATCGCTCTTAGCCATGCGCTGGTCACCATAACGACAGAGGCGAGTGACCAGAGAAACCACACTGTTGCAGCGAAGAAGACCTTCAAAAAGGCAAACCGGCATACGCTACCAGAATCGCATTTCCGGAACTCGTGTGAGAGCAAAGGACGGCATTGCCGGTCCTTGGGATTATGGGGGTTACCTTGAGATCTTGGCATTTTTTTTTTAAGATCTTGGCATTATTCGGGCTTGTAAAATTAGGCCTCTCGCACTTGTGCCATTTCGTGATAGAAAGGGGAGATATATCAGACTTTACATCAGTTTGATATTGAATTCATATAGTTGCTAAGGCTGGTGGCACACTGAACTAAGTCTGCTTTGTTTCGGTTTTAGCGTGACATGTAAACTAATGGAGTTAATCGTGTCTTCGCACACTGGCGAGACTGAACCACGCCTGTCTACTCGTCTGGGAACCTCCAAAACTGCCTTGAGTCAGCTGGGCGAAGGACAGACCTCGCTCACTGAGTCAAAAGGAGCACAGAACACACTTGACGCAGTGCACTCAGCGAGTATGTATGTATAGAGAGGTTTCACTATTGGTCGATTTGCACTGCAAGTCACGGAAGGCTCTGCGAAACCACTGTTGTTAGCATGGAGCGGAAAGTAGGTCGCTGCGGTAAACAATACCCGTCTGTGTATTTCCAGGGGGCGCAAGAACTTACAAACGATTGTAAATAGTTTCAATCAGCCCAAACATATGAACAAACCACAGTAAACAGATATGAACACTATCTTTAGGGAAGAAGGTCTCCTTCAATTCTTCAATTTCCTGTTTACCGCAGCGACCTAGTTTCGCCATTTGGCGGAAGTGAGATCTCTCTATAAATACATACTCTCTGGTGCACTACCAGCCTAAAGCCATGTTTCCGTGTGTACGGAAACAGAAACGGAAATGTCAAAAATACACCAATTAGTAAAAAGAAAGAGTGTCTCCATGCGTACGGAAACGGCACACCGCTTGAACGGGTTTTGACCTTTCCGATTCCGTACACATGAAAATCCAGCTTAATTCTTCCCTGTCATTGACTTCTCCATTATTGAGCCAGCAATTCATGATTAACTCTCAAACTGTATGGCAGTTCGTGATCCGTGAATAAAATACACAAATCATTTATGACAGGCGGGAAGAAAATATTGAATTGTCACATTAACAGTAATAACAGCTGAGATTTCCAAGCCGATAAATTTGTCGAGATGGCGGAAATAAAAAAAGCAACTGATTGCTCAAAGTAAATATCGACGGTTTCCACGGAGTTCTGTGACGCTGACCTAATTTCATCTCGTCCTATTCTACTATTGAAATCGATTGACATAACGGCCTCAGCCAATCAGCCGTCACGAAATTGAACGTTTGGTCTCAATTTTATTGTGCGAATAAAACCCTTAAGTCTTAGTGATATTTAAAACTATCCTTGTTATTTCCAGGAGGTAAAGTCAGGGCTGGGGGGGGGGGGGGTTGTGGTATTTCTATTCGTCCTGGAGAATGCCGTACTCTCGAATGACGTTTTGGATCATACGGCCGAATAAGGTTTTGTTTGGAGAGTAGATTTTGGGGGTATATGCAAGGGTTGGGTTAAAGTTAAAATTACGTTTGGCTCGCCGATCACAATAACCTTTTCACTGGCGAAATGGCCACAGAGGTAACTTGTTAGGAAACTGACCACAGATCGATCACACACTATAAAAAGAGAAAAAGCCTTCAGTGATTTTTTTGGTCACACCTCAAGGACAGACTAAAATCTTAGATCTAAATAATAATTACAATTATGAGTCAACCCAATGATTATGAAAACCCCTTGAATACGCCCCTAAGAACACATTTAATTCCCACAAAGTCAGAATTTTATAACAAGAAGACATGGGGGCTGGGCCTAGCGGGTTAAAGGCGTTCATAGAAAATTTGGCGATGAAAAGAGCTAACATCGGTGCAGTTGTGTGAATTATATACATGGGGCCAGATTTAGTTGAAAACAAGCCCTAGGCTATTCAAGCTTTGGGGCCCCTCCCAATCCCCCATCTTCACGTCTAGAGGAATACGGATATGTTTTAAATAATGTGACTAACGCCAACAATGATGATAATTGTGACAGGTGTTTAAAATTCCGCACTTCGTAATTCCTCCTCGAAAGGACATAAGTTGGGAAAATTACAAAAGAATTGTTTAGAAACTGCAGTGCATTTTACAACACCATAGAAGAAAAGGCTATGTGTGTCATAAAATATTATGCAGATTGGCCCCAGGCGGCGGGGCCCCTCTAAGATTGTGAGGCCCTAGGCTTCAGCCTATCTAGCTTAATTGTAAATGAATATAAACGTAACGCAAATTCTGACAGGACCAATGAAATAGCTTGTCACCATACAGATGACGCGACTCGTGGTGTTTGACGCCTCACTCAGACAAGCGGCTCTGTAGATCTATACAACTTCACACAACTATACAACTTCAAGCACGTTCAACACACAAGTGTCAGCTGTGGCATGTGGTGTGGTCGGCTCGGATTACCATGTGCTCTACAAATAGTTCAGATGTTGATATTTTTTTTCTTCTCTATACTAGATGGGTACCCGGCGTTGCCAGGGATCAACCTACCTCCGACACGCTCGCCTTCTCCTCCTCTCTTTTCAAGCCTATCCCTCCATCTCTAACAAATCCCCGCCCCCCCCCCCTCCCCCTTTTCTCTCGTGTTCAGTGCTTCTGCCCTGAGCATGTACATATTATATCAACTGCACCCCCCCCCCCTCCAAAAAAAAACAACAACAAAACCATTCATCAACACCACACAACAAGAGCTATTCTACACGTAGCATCTCTCTCTCTCTCTATTCCTTTCTTTCATGTACATTATTCGTGCCCTGAACCATATATAAATTACTGCCCCCCCCCCCCTCCCACCCATCCGTGTTTGGTGACGTAGAGATTTTATCAGTATCAACACAAGTTTTTCTACACGGAACATCTCTCTCTCTCTCTCTCTTCCTTCCATGAATCTCCTCCCCTTTTCCTCTCTCTGTTTTTTCTTCCTGTCTCTCCTTCCTCTCTCCCTCCCTATCTCCTCTCTCTCTTCCTATTCCTCCTCCCTCTTTCTTTCTCCCTACCCCCCTCTTTCTCTCTTCCTCCCTCCCTCCCTAATTCTCTCTCCCTCTTCCCCTCTCTATCGCTCCCTTTCACTCTCCTCTCTCTTTCTCTTCCCCCCTGCTCCGCACTCCTCCCTCACTCGTTTTCAATATCGCGAGCAAACATAATTATTTTTCTGTCTCCATCAGTGTTAAGTGAAGCGAAGAGATATTATCACTGGCTTAATATTGTCTCTACACAAAGCAAACAAACAATGTCACAGGCAACACATTCGAATGATTACGCTTGTCCGATTTATATGCAAGGTGTGTCTAAAAATAATATAATATACACATTTTGAAGTTACTAAGTCATATAAGATACATCCGGGGTATTTTGAACTAAAGAGGACAGATGCGTAATTATTTGAATTATAGCGTGTGTTCATAGTGATAGCTACTCCAGGCCAGACACTGGTAACCACACAGTTCAACAGACTTGCAAAGCACATTACACAGTTCATTTGTGTATATACTTTTAGAGACACACCGTATACAATAATAATAACAAAGGTAATAATAATAATAATAATAATAATAATAATAGTATACATTAATACAGCACCTGTTTCCACACAGTGGATCCAAGGGGCTTTACAATGAAATAATAACAACTCTCTCTCTCTCTCTCTTAACTACTTACAAATACTTTCATACCGTACAAAACATACAAGTCTTAACTGATTAATTCCTACAAGCCGCTCCGAGCGGCTCATTAAAAAAAAAAAAAACCACTCCACAAGGAAATTACACTGAGAAATTTTCTCATAAATGACATTTCTAATAATCTGAGATTTTCTGTATCTCATAATGCTGTCTCATACATAGCCTTAAGGCCTGTTTACACTGGTAGGTTTTAGGAATAGAAAAAAGGAATGGGAGACTGTGTGGGAAGAACTCTCCTGGCATTCCTTCTTTTGTTTTCCAGTTTCCCCCTTCGAAACGCTATTTATTTACACTGGTCAGTATTCTGAATGAGAAACGATGCGCATCGTTTGTTTTGGTCATGTTTCGAAGGGGGAAATCGGAAAACAAAAAAAAACGGACAGCCAGGAGAGTTCTCCCCAAACAGTCCCCCATTCCTTTTTTCTATTCCTAAAACCTACCAGTGTGAACAGGCCATAAGTAGTGATCATCACATTTCACAATGGCTGACAATTATGACGGCCGGGGTTTAAGAAAGTTGGCTGGAAGTGTATCAGTTAAAGGACATATTATGATTCAGTGAGTCATGAGATATTTCCGATACATGGAGCACTCACCTCTTTGATAATCCGACTCGGATGAGTTCTCAAAGCTATCGTCTTCATACTCATCATCGGAGTAGAACTCGTCGATGATGTAGGGCCTGGCTACACTGATGGAACCTCCCATCTTGGTAGTGGCGCCAGGTCAGCGGTCACAATGATGGTGTGTGAAAAACCAGGGAACTCTTTATGTATTCTTGTTACAGACAGATCATAACCTTGTCTTACCACATGAAAAAGTGTCTGAAATGATAAGAATAAAGTTGTATGTAAAATGTTGCAAAGTCAGTTCAATATAACAAACTAAAGTGTTGTATATGGTCACCACAGAACTACCCAGAGTGTAATGGAAAGAAAACCGCTCAACATCAGACTGCAAGATAAAATCCGCCACGCTGCCAACAAGCAGCAATAACGAGCATAGTAAAATTCATGCGACATCGAGAGTGGAATTGAAGAGCGTTTTCCACCAAGTCAAATTTTGCACGAGTTATGACCCCTTTCAGATAGTCGTTCAAATTTGGTATAAGACGCGGTACAGGTGTTCATTTAACACAACTTGCTATATCCGGTCTTTATCCCGAAGACAAATTCGCACAGGTCACAGTGTAAGTGTTCAGTAAACACAACTTGCTATATCCGGTCTTTATCCCGAAGACAAATTCGCACAGGTCACGGTGTAAGTGTTCAGTTAAAACTTGCTATGTCCGGTCTTTATCCTGAAGACAAATTCGTATAAGTCGCAGTGTAAGTGTTCAGTTAAAACTTGCTATGTCCGGTCTTTATCCTGAAGACAAATTCGTATAAGTCGCAGTGTAAGTGTTCATTTAAAACTTGTGATGACCGGTCTTTATCCTGAAGACAAATTCGTATAAGTCGCAGTGTAAGTGTTCAGTTAAAACTTGCTATGTCCGGTCTTTATCCTGAAGACAAATTCGTATAAGTCGCAGTGTAAGTGTTCAGTTAAAACTTGCTACGTCCGGTCTTTATCCTGAAGACAAATTCGTATAAGTCGCAGTGTAAGTGTTCAGTTAAAACTTGTGATGACCGGTCTTTATCCCGAAGACAAATTCGTTTAAGTCGCAGTGTAAGTGTTCAGTTAAAACTTGTGATGACCAGTCTTTATCCTGAAGACAAATTCGTATAAGTCGCAGTGTAAGTGTTCAGTTAAAACTTGCTGTGTCCGTTCTTTATCCCGAAGACAAATTCGTATAAGTCGCAGTGTAAGTGTTCAGTTAAAACTTGCTGTGTCCGGTCTTTATCCCGAAGACAAATTCGTATAAGTCGCAGTGTAAGTGTTCAGTTAAAACTTGTGATGACCGGTCTTTATCCCGAAGACAAATTCGTATAAGTCGCAGTGTAAGTGTTCAGTTAAAACTTGTGATGACCGGTCTTTATCCTGGAGACAAATTCGTATAAGTCGCAGTGTAAGTGTTCAGTTAAAACTTGTGATGACCGGTCTTTATCCTGAAGACAAATTATACGGAACATGGCAAGTTTTAACCGAACACTTCCAGCCTGTCTTATACTAATAATGAATGACTATCTGAAAGGGGCCATAACTCATGCAAAATTTGACTTACCCAGTCTTGGAAAAAGACTCTTCAATAGTAGAAAACAAGATTTGGGGGGAAAACCCAGCTAGTTGAAACTTGAATGTAGGTCAGCCATCAAATAGTGCGGTGAGTGGAGAAGAGGAGGCAAACAACTGGCCATGAGTACGAAATGCAATGTTTGTCTCACTTAAGAGCAAGGTTAAGGCCACAGAATTGGGGAATTTTCGGTAAAGTTGGTGAAGCCTGTTGGGCTGGACACATGAGAAGGATGAATGACAATAGGTGGACAAAACGCTGCACTGAATGGCAACCAGGGACAGGAAGAAGAACAAGACGACGACCAGGAAGAAGATGGCGAGAGGACATAAAACAGAGAGGAGGAACGTCATGGATGAGGAAAACAACAGACAGAGAAGAAAGGAAAGCATTATCGTTACATTTCTGTAACAGAGCTGAAATATCAGAGTCACATTAAATTAATACAATGTATAACAACGTGTTTTATGTCACGTTTCATACAAAAAAAAAATAAAAAAATTGTATAATATCAGTTATGACACAACAGAGTTGTAAGTTAGATTAATATAACAGCGTTGAATGTCAGGCTTATGTGTGATTTGAGATAAGAGATCAGATCTCGTATAACAAAAAAGAGTTGGATGCGGTTATGATTTCAATGCTGGGGTCGTGTTTATTAACTACACTTGTTGAAAGAAGGGCGAGGGGGAGGATGGATGGATGGATGGATGGATGGATGTCTGGATAGAAGGGTGGATGGATGGAAGGGTGGTTGGATGGATGAGTGGATAGATGGATGGGCGGGTGGATGGATGGATGGGATGGATGGATGAATGAGTATATGGTGGGTTGGACGGAGGGAGGATGGATGGATGGATGGATGGATGGGTGGATGATGGATGGATGGACGGATGGGTGGATGGAAGGATGGATGGACGGATGGGTGGATGGAAGGAAGAATGGATGGATGGATGTACGGTGGATGGATGGATGGATGATGGATGGATGGGTGGATGATGGATGGATGGGTGGATGGAAGGAAGAATGGATGGATGGATGTACGGTGGATGGATGGATGGATGATGGATGGATGGGTGGATGGATGGATGGATAAGTGGACGGGTGGATGGAAGGATGGATGGACGGACGGGTGGATGGATGGATGGATGGACGGGTACATGGATGGATGGATGGAGGGGGGGGGAGGATTTAGGCAAGGGGGATGGATGGATGGATGGAGGGAGGGAGGAATGGAGAAAGGGGAGGATGGCTGGAGGAGGATGGATGGATGGAGGTAGAGGATGAATAGATGGATGGATGTGTGGACGGACGGACATACATCATGCTAACCGCCTGTATAAAAAAAAACCCCTCTTTCATCTGTATCCCTCAGCACATTGAGGAAAGGGCAGGGGCGACCTGAAGTTTTGTTTCTCTATTTTAATTTACAATATCACAACCTTGACCTCATAATAATATTCCTGCAGCAATATATTCATCCGGAATGCTTTAGACAGACAAGACAGTGATCTATTCATGGTTCTTCTTTAACATAGGCAGACATAAAGCAACGGACTAATTTCACAGGTGAATTAAAAAATGTAACTTGGAAGAGCAGAAACAAATTAAAAAAAAAAAAAATTAAAATAAATTCGGCGTATTGCGAAGGAACAGGGGTTATACCAGGTTGAAGGCACATACAGTTATCTATAGAAATGCTTGTATCTCGCGAAGGAATAGTGTTTTGTCTTTACAAAAACCGGATTTGAAACACAGGAAACGGCAAATTCACGGACATAAAAATGAGTTTAATAAACCAGAGAAATGCGACCAAATAATAATAATAATACGGTAATGAAAACTGCAACAAGCAACTAATGCAGAGAAAACGAACTGAAATGAACGTGAAAGAAAACAAATGGAAAAATTGAAGGGAGGGAAAGAGGAAAGATTTGGGGAAGGGGGGAGGCGGGAGGGGGGAGGGGAGGTGATTTCACAACAAGAATGGCGAAGAGAAAAACAAGATAAAGGACAGAACGGAGAAGAGAGAGAGAAAAAGAGAGAGAGAGAGAGGGAGAGATGGGGAGGAGAGAGAGAGAGAGAGAGAGAGAGAGAGAGAGAGAGAGAGAGAGAGAGAGAGAGAGAGAGAGAGAGAGAGAGGCAAGCAGAGAAAGATAACGACAGAGTGAGCAGGCAAGATGGAGGGAGAGAAAGATAGATAGAATGAGAGAAAGAGGGGGAGAGAGAGAGAACAGAGACAGACTGTGTGTGTGTGTGTGTGTGTGAAAGAGAGAGATGGGGGGTGGGGGGTGAATAGGAATTAAATGGCAGAAAAATAGAAGGGAATGGAGAAAAAAAACAACAAATAAACAAAATTCCACACCGTACCCGCCCCTTCCCCAACATGCTGTGCGAAAGAAATGAAGGAGTTTTTTTTCAGACGGTCATCGTGATGTCCGGCCGTCCATCCGCCCACCTCCATCTATCTATCTGTCACGAGTGGAGTGAGCGATAGTTAATAATTACGGGAGGAAAGGAGGAGAGTAAAATTAACGCACGTAGACAAGTAAGTTAAAGCGTGCTGTTGTGAGTTGTGGGGGGTCTGAATGAGGCGAAAGCGCTGTATTACTATCACTGCAAGTTAGAAGGTCCTACTGAACGGACGCAAGAGAAAGCCCAGTGGGCGAACATAAGGGGAGCAGTCAGAAGACTAGTGAGAGAGTCTTTCCAGTGATGACTGGTAGGTAGAACGTTGATTGATAATTATGATTGATGTATTATATTATATTCGTCTATTACCATGATGTAAATAAGTATATGTGAGGAATGTGGAAGTCCTTGATATTGGATATAGCAATGTGCGCCATGAGCGATAGATGAAAGTTGAGTTCATGGATTTGTAGCGCGAGTGAGTAGTGTGTACTCCGATGGAGGTGTGTTACCGTAAGATGTTTGGTGAGTGAAATGTGAACTATTGTGTGTACGCTTCATGGGTTGTAAGGAGAGGTGGAGTGAATAGAAATGGTAGGGTATTATACCAATGTAATGTTATTCTTGTAGGTGTCGGGGACGGGCCAAAGAGCCGCCTCGGTGAGCACAGGGGATAGGCCAGCATAGGGCCGGAGGCCACACATAGGCCAAGAGTGAGGCTGTCGGTGCAGGACAGTAGAGGCACATAAAGTCGTGGAATTCTGGCCACGGACAGGGACGTAGATATGAGCGTGAATGTGATAACGTACTATTGCCATGTTGATGGGCTATTGAAATGATAATGTACTACTGCCATGTTGATGGGCTATTGAAATGATAATGTGCTATTGCCCTGCTGAGGTGCTAGTGGAATGCTAAAGGTGTATGACAATAGGAAGGTGATATTGAGAGACTGCGGTGCCAGTGAATTATTAATGTGCTATTAAGACCCTGAGGGGAGAGGCTGAGGCCGAAGTGCCTTTAGGAAGTAACTACCGGGTTGTGGATCCGAGGGAGAGTGCATGTGAGAATAAGGCCGTTGTACGGCAGTTAATTTCAATAATATAATGTATGTAATTGCGCTATTATCTGTATAATTATGTTTAATAAATGTGTGAGTCTGATGGGTTGTTCTGTTAAGTGTTAAACTTGTTCGTTCGTGATTGTTGTCCTGTCATAACTTATTACATCTCCCAGTCTGGGATTTGTGACACTATCCACCCGCTCCGCGCCCCCCCCCCCTCGCGTCATCCATCCATTCTTCTTTCCATCCCTCCATATATTTGATATTCTTATGAATATTGCGAAACTCGAATCGGATTTCCTGTATCTTTTTGAGAGTGTTTTTCCGATCCATCCACCCTCTATCCATTTAGCGATCCCTCCATTTATCCATCCAGCCCTTTATCCATCCGTGCATCCATTCATCCACGGTCCCTCCATCCATCTGTACATCCTACCCATCCATCCGCCCTTCCCTCCTTCTCTCCATCCACCCCGCCCCCAAACCCCCCACGCACCAAATCCACTCATCCACTGTCCCTCTATCCATCTGTACATCCTACCCATCCATCCGACCCTCCCTCCTTTTCTCCATCCACCCCACCCTCCCCCCTTCCCCCAAGCCACCAAATCCATCCATCCACATCCAAAATGTGTAGTTAATAAACACAACCCAAGCATTAAAACAACAACAACAACAACTGCCTGAATGCATGCACATGTACATGTGTAGAGCAGAGAAAATAATTTACTCACGAAGAGATAAAACAAATTGAAGATACTCGTGCACACTTATAACTCTGTGTGTATCACAGTAGAGGTGAAGATGAACAGGTGTGTTGGGAATGCAGGTTTGAACACATCAGTGGGGGAAAAACATGAGAGAAGATGAGAACATTAATATTTTAAGTAATGGATCCACATTTGCGCGAGATGGAGAAATGAAGAAAATGATGCCTATCATCACTAGGAAAATTTCTTAATTGAAAGAAATAATAAGGACGAAAAGAGCGAACTCCCCCCCCCGCCCCCCCCTTTCTTTTACAGAGAAAGAAAGAGAAAAAAGCATGAAAGAGAGAGAGAGAGAGAGAGAGAGAGAGAGACCTAGAGAGAGACATAGAGAGAGGACGATTCAGCGAGAGAGAGAAACGATCCAGAGAGAGAGAGAGAGCAAGAGAGAGGCGAACGATTCAGAGAGAGAGAGAGAGAGAGAGAGAGAGAGACGGGGGGGGGGAGGGGGGAAGAACGATTTAGAGAGAGGGGAGGGAGAGAGTGAGGAAGAGAGGGTGGGGAAGAAAGAAAGAAGGAGAAAGACAAACGGGGAGGGGGGAGGGAGACAGATAGAGAGACAAAGAGAAAGATGGAGTAACCGATTCACTGAGAGAGGGAGAAAGAAAGAGGAAACAAGAGTGAGAGCGAGAGAAAGACACACACAGACAGAGAGGATAATTATTACGAGCAGGTAGCGATTTGCTCGCATTCCGATCCAAACAAATTTATAAACAAACAACCAAGCAAACACACAATCGATCAAACCAACCTGTAGATCACAGTATATTACACTCTGAATACACTCCAAATATCGCTTCGCTATAGCACATATCAAATTATTACTCAACGAACAAGAATGAAAAGTAGGCTTTGGCTTATCCGTACTGAGACGAGAACTCAAATGCAAGAGATTTTGCAGCTAACATTACTCGTGCGACGCTCGCCTTGCTCTGCATTCTAAGAACGCCCGGCGGGTGACAGACGCAAGACTTTCGTCAAAAGTGTGAGTGGCAAAAAAGTGGCATTTCGAGAACTGACTACGACAGCCGTGGCCAGTTGTCCTGGTTAGAATGACCAAGGTTCCATCTCCACTTTATGGCTGAACTGAGTTACACATTACACATTTCTTCAATCTTCAGGTCTTCTCCATTGTGTGCCAAAGTATCAAGCGGATTCGGTTTGTAATTTGTAAATATTCCTAAAAGAAAAAAAAACAAGTGTCTCTAATGACTATGAGCACATGAGACTTCAATCATCAATTTCTCAAAAGTTGACTGGAAGAGAGTTAGAACTTTGTCATTTTAAGGGGACACAGTGGCGGATCTACTGTGAAACAAATGAAGCTTAAGGTTAAGAAACATTTTTTAATGACTGAATTTTTTGTTATACTGCCCTATTGTTGCTGGTTGAGACGAACCCAAAAACAGTTCATGCTTCAGGGTCCCCAGAAATGTAGTTCCGTCGCTGCGAAGACCGGAGCAGATATTCCCCCATGAGTAAGATACTGAAGCTTAGCTTCGGGGCCAATGATCCCGGAGGCGTGATTTTTTTTTTCCGCACGAGCTTTAGCAAATTCAGGAGCGGGGCAGCAACAGACCCCCAAACACAGGTCGTCGGCTAAGGCATTTCTCGTCCTATCGAAGACTGCCATGGGAGCTGCAATCTCTAGACTGTGCCTGATATGACTGATTATCACCGAAAATCCCTGGGATGTGTTGGAGCTGTCCCGGGTTTGGGGGTGTGTTGCTGCCCCGCTCCTGAATTTGCTGAAGCTCGTACGGAAAAAAATCACGTATCCCGGAGGGGCCCTGAAGAAAGTTTATTATTTTAATGAGTGAATTTTGGATGTTGCTCTATTGTTGCTGATTGCGAAGGGGCCTCATAGCAGTTCAAGCTACAGGGTCCCAATAATGTAAGCCCGCGACTGGCGGTACTGCACTTAACTTATTCCCTACGGTAACTTTTGTGGGCGTGGACAGGAACTTTCAACTCTATCCAGCCTGAAATCTAGACCTAGTTCATAGATGTTTTTTCTTTCACCCAGTATGAACACAAGACATAATGCATTAGACATTAAAGTAAAAGAAAATCAATGAACCAGGAAAGGATTCAATATTAAAATTTCAAGAAGTTGGCTTAGATATTAGTGTTGGAAAATCAGTGTCCACTCGAGCTAAATACATGTGTATTCTGCTTTCCGAAGCGAAAATCCATGAGCCGAATATTCGGCTTACTGTAGCGAATTAGTTAATCAAGTCTGATTTTTATGTCGGCTTTGATTCAGATTTGAATTTCCTTTCAATCAACTAGCGAGATAAACTTATTTCAGGAAAATTAATGCGCGAGGCCTCGTTTTAACTTCCTAATGCACGTCTCTCACTAAAACCGAGGCAACGCAGATGTGACTAAATATGGTAGGCTTCTGAAACACAAGTCGCCCAAGTCTTGTATCCCCCCCCCCCCCAAGTGGATTTAGAAACGAATCCATCATTGCAATGACCACTTATCCACTCTAAATGTCAAGGAATAGCAGATCAATCAAATAAATGACCAGCATTGAACGATGTGTATTTTTTTTACTTCATCGATCTTTTCATCCATCCACTCATTTCTATGTTCGTCTATCTCTCTTTATTGCCCTCTTACTACTCCACAGATCCATTTCCATCTGGCCGTCAGTCCATCCATCCATCCATCCTTTCCTTCACTCCCGCCCTCCATCCATCCATCTGCCCGTTCCTCCCTCTCTTAATCTAATCACCTCTCTCTCTCCATCCATCCACCTGCCCGTTCCTCCCTCTCTTAATCTAATCACCCCTCTCTCTCCATCCACCCATCTGCCCGTTCCTCCCTCTCTTAATCTAATCACCCCTCTCTCTCCATCCATCCACCTGCCCGTTCCTCCCTCTCTTAATCTAATCACCCCTCTCTCTCCATCCACCCATCTGCCCGTTCCTCCCTCTCTTAATCTAATCACCCCTCTCTCTCCATCCACCCATCTGCCCACCCCCTCCTTTCATCCATCCATCCCTTCATCCACCTCTCTCAACCCATAAAAACATGACACATCCATTCATCCACCTGGCCATCCCCTTCCTTTCATCCATCCATCCATCCCTTCATCTACTCACCAATCTGCCTCTCCCTATATCCCTCCGTCCAACCATTCCTCTCCCTCCCTCCATCCATCTGCCCCTCCCTCCATCCATCTATACCTTCCTTCCCCCCTCTCACTCCATCCATCAATCCGTCTATCCCTTTCCTTCCCTCCACTTATCCACCCCTCTACCGAAACAGAACTATCTAACGGTGGGCTCCTTGAATTAAACCAACCATCTGCTACCACTTCTCTTTTATTTCCAAATCTCTCAATTATTCACGCCCCTCTCTCTATCCAAAATCCACGCCCTGTGTCTTCCACTGAAAACAGCCGAACACGACCTCTCCTCCCTTATTCTCGTGCCCAAGTCCGCCAATCATAATGATGATCTAAGATCTTCCAGATTTTCTGTCTGCCAATGCTTTTGTTTGTGATACCTTGTTGTATGGCGCTCTTTCGTTCTAGATGTAAATTTGAATGTCAAAATGTGTTTCTAGGCTTCTCTTTGCGTGTATAAAATTCAATCCTCTCTCTCTCTCCCCCTCCTCTCTCTCTTTCTCTTCCTCCCTCTCTCTCTCTCTCACACATTCCCCTTTTCTCACACCCTTCTCACTCTCTTACTCACAGTCCCTCTCTCTCTCATACAAACATAGGCCTATACACACACTCTCTCTCTTTTTCTCACACTGTCTGTCCCCCCCCCCTCTCTCTTTCATTCTCTTTCTCTCTCTCTCCCCCAGCTCAAGCATTTCCACGACAACATTATTGACAGAATGAAATAATTCTCCCCTTCTCTCTCTTTCATTGTCTGTAAATTCATAATAATACATTACGACATATCTCCCCCCCCCCCCCCAACTCTCTCCTAGCTGGTCTAGCTCTTATAAACAGCTACTTTAATAACATGTCAATACAATACTTCTCTCTGTCCGTCTGTCTCTCTATCTTTCTGTCTCTCTGTTTCCCCATTCTCTCTCTCTCTCTGTTTTTCTGACTCTCTGTCTCTCATCCACAAACACACCTCTTTCTTTCCTCCTCTCCCCCCTCTCTCTCATTCTCTTCTCTATGTCTGTCCGTCTCTCCTCTCTCTCTCTCTCTTTCACCACCCCCTTTCCTCTCATCTCATCTTCTGTCTCTCTCCTTCTAGCTCTTTCTTCATCTTTCAATCATCTCTCCCCCTCTTTCTCTTTGCACACCTCTACCACAACACGCCCTCTCTATATTTCCACATCGTAAACAAGGCTTAGCCACTGTCATAAAATCCAAGGTACTGGTCAAACGGGCCACATTTATTCCTGGCTTACATGACATTGTGTGCACACAGACTCGTAAAACTCAATGTACACACTGTCTTTGCACAGTCCTCCAAGCTACTTGCTACTGACCAATCCGCCTATCGAATATCTGCCTTGCTAAGAAGAAAGACCGAACACGCTGGCCTAGATCAAGTTCACTTTTCAACATGACTTTACAGAATAAAATTTTTGTATTTTGTATATTTCTATTTTCATTTTGTATTTTGTATACTTCTTTCATCCCATTTGGTATATTATTTGCCTTCGTATCATTGCAGTCCGGTTACAACTGGAGCAGACACGTCGTCGGTACAGTGCAGCGCCCGTCGGCGGTTTTTTTCGGGGGGGGGGGGGGGTAGGGAATGAATTTAATTTTGCCCAGGCAGCGGCCTGTTCGGCCCGCTCTTCTCGATTTCCAACTGCCAAGTTATCTTTTAACGTGCTTGCACCCGGGTCCTCCGAATTTTTCGTCCTTTTCCGAGAAGACTAGATGCTCATTTCTACCTACCGTAAGATCGAGGACAGGAAATTATGAGAAAAATCCCCAAAATTCCAACATGCCTGCACCGACCGGGATCTGAACCCGGTACCTTCGGCATGACAGGCAAGCATCTTGCCTCTAGACCACCGCGTCCACCTACTCTATCTTTCTATCTGCGCTCTAATATTGCACGACCAGCAAGTCTCTCTGAGTTACAACAAAAATAAATTTGAATTTGCGAAGAAGCAGGGCAAAACGCCGATCATTTTTGTGAATCTCTTGTACAATATTGTTTTCGATGACAGCGTTTTCACCCCATTCCTGTACTACACACTTTCTCTCCCTCTCTCTCTGTCTGTCTCAGACGTCTCTCTGTCTCTCTGTTCATGATGAAGGCTTAGCATTCCGAAACTTAAAATGGTATTTTGCTTAGATTTTTTGCTTACTGCATTAGAAACATGATTTTTCAAAAAAATTATTATAATCTTACAGTTTATTTTGTTCGAAAAAAATAAAAATAAATTAAGGTCACTATCATCACCATCACAACCGAAAGGTTCAAGGTTCACTATCTCTCACACACTCCCTCACACACACTCAAGGTTATACAGAACATTTGTTATCGTTTTGAGGAACAGAGAAAGGCTTGTGGCGGAGTCGTAAAAATTTCTCATTTAGTAACATTGTAGAAACAGTTCGCTTACACACAATCACCACCAGCCTTTAGCGCTTCTGAGCCTTTGACATGAATAAAGAAGCAAAGTAATGTAGGTAAACGCTCACACACACAAAGCCGATACCAACGACCCTACACACTAATCGATACCACGTCTTACTCATCCCGACACATTGCGCAGACATCGATAAAGTAAGTTTTAATCAAACACGGAATACGCCCGCCTAGTGTGTTAGCCAGATTTTTATCAGAATCTGCCAAACATTACTCACCCTCCCAGCTGCTCACGGCGTCAGATATTGCTTCAGTGGAGCGATCGCTTCGCTAATAATAACGGACATTTCATATATAATTATACCTGTACTCACATATATGTTTTACCCGCGGAATAGTAGGTGGGAATAAATTTTATTTAATTTTTGCCAGGGCAGTGGCCTGTTCGGCCTGCTATTCTCGATTTCCAATTGCCAAGGTATCTTTAAGGTGCGCAACGTGCACACAGATCCTCCGAATTTTTCATCCTTTTTCCCGAGAAGACTAGAAGCTCGTTCCTACCTACCATAAGATCGAGGACAGGAAATTATGAGAAAAACCCCCAAATTCCAACATGTCTGCACCGACCGGGATTTGAACCCGGTACCTTCGGATATATCTCTAAAAACAAAGCTGAGGATATTCAAATCGAACGTGAAGTCAGTCCTGTTGTATGGATGTGAGACTTGGAATGCGTCCCAGGCCTGCATAAAGAGAATCCAAGTTTTCATCAACAGATGTTTGAGGAAGCTACTTAAGATCAGATGGACAGACAAGGTCAGCAATGAAATTGTATGGAAAAGAACAAGACAGAGCCCAGTCAGACAGGAAATTGGTAGGAGGCGATGGAGATGGATCGGCCACACTCTCAGGAGGCCAGGAAACAGCATCACGAAGAAGGTATTGGATTGGAATCCCCAGGGCAAGAGATCAAGAGGAAGGCCGCGCGGAACGTGGAGAAGAGCCAGAGAAAATGATGTGCAACGAAGCGGAAAGACTTGGAATAATGTAAAGAGACTGGCCCATGATAGAGAGGGATGGAAAGTGTTTGTTGGTGGCCTATACCCTGATCCAGGGTGAGAAAGGCAATGATGATGATGATGACCTTCGGCATGCGAGGCGAGCACCTTGCCTCTAGACCACCGTGTCCACCTACTCTATCTTTCTATCTACGTTCTAATTTTGCACGGCCAACAAGTCTCTACTGGTTACAACAAAAATAAATTTGAGTTTACAATAAAGCAGAGCAGTGAGACACTGTACTATCTGATTCAAGTCTATCTCACAATATGACATAACGTGACCTAAGTTCTTGTTTGTTTCAACTCCACTCTTTGCACGGCAAAGAAATTCGACGTTAAACGTTTGTGGATTCAGTATTGTGATGAGGAGTTAGAATAGATTTTAACTGTGAAACACCTTGATTAGTGCCACAAGGCCGCCTTTAGATAGGGCTTCATTTTTCACTTTTCATTCTTCATTCTTCACGAAGGAAACCAAAATGGCAATATAGAAAATGAGAGGGACCTTTAGATAGAGATTCATTCTTCACTCTTCATCCATGAATAAGTGAATAGCCCTCCTGACAACAAGAATGAACTTGCTCATTTCTAGTGTGGAATGAAGAGAGGGGGGGGGGGGGGCGGGCGTGGCTCCTTTCATTTCAAACACAATGTTTGTCACAAAGTCAAAATCTGAGTTCAGAATCGAATTTCTCATTAAATTCTAGTGTGGTTTGATACTAAATACTACA
Organism: Onchidella celtica; assembly: GCA_963931925.1. Lineage (NCBI taxonomy): Eukaryota > Metazoa > Mollusca > Gastropoda > Systellommatophora > Onchidiidae > Onchidella > Onchidella celtica. The sequence continues at coordinate 43,523,391 of OZ007580.1, forward strand.
TGATTATTAAGTTTTTAAGTTTAAAGACCATGTGTATATGTGTTGTTGGGAAAACCCCAACGATCAAGAAAATGAAGAGTGAAAAGTGAAAACTGAAGAGTGAAAAATGAAAAGTGAAAACTGAAGAGTGAAAAATGAAAAGTGAAAAATGAAAAGTGAAAAATGAAAAGTGAAAAATGAAGCCCTATCTGAAGGCGGCCCAATGCATTTTAAACAAGTGCCAAAGTGTGCATTTGTTAAACCTCTTCTACGTACTCAAAGACCTCAAGTTTTTTCAGAAAATGGAGGTAGAACACACAAGAACCAAGGTTGCGATAGTGAGAAATACGTAACTAGGAATTCAGAAATCTTGCGAGGCTTGAAAATGGACCGAAAGCACTGGACCTGCCCGAACTTAGCTTTAAAGTGGCGTATTTGGTATTTTGATGAAAACATGACGATATAGAGTTCCTGCACCTTTTTGGGAGTGTTTTTCCAGGGATAAAATGTCCATCCGTTCCTTCCTCTCACTCCCCATCCATTTATCCCTTCCTGCTCCGTCCCTCCATCTATCTACCCCCTTCCATCCATCCATCCATCCATACCTCCAACCGTTCATCCATCCATCTATTCATTCACTCATGCATCTCTCCCCTTCACCCACCCTTCCCTCCCCACCATTCATCCTCCCCTCCAAATTCCCCAGAGAATGCAGAACATGTCCTTAAACAATGCCCCCTATAAAGACAATAGAGGGAAGACAGCTGGCCCCGAGGTGCAGCACGACACACCAAGCTATATGGGACAGCAGAGGTTCTCAGGAGCACAGCATCCTTCATAAAGGCTACCAGGCCTCCTGATATAAATAGTCTGACCCCAAGAACGCAGAAGAAGAAGAAGAAAATCCTCCCCTCCTTCCATCCATTCAGCTCCCCTACCCTCACTCCATCCACAAGATTATGGATATTTGGGTTGGGAGTGAATTCCTGGAAATATGACATGACATTGGTCTACGTTTATATTTATATGTGCTTCCCCAGACAGTCAAACCCCGTATTTCGAGGGATGCCTGCGCAAAGACCGTATCGCCAGTTTTGTAAATTTTACAGGAGAGCGATTTGAAAGTTTGACATGAAGTATCAAATATCCATTCTGTTATGACCCTTAAATCCTCATCAATAATTAGGTCAATTAATTCGATAATGGAACCCCCATCATGTCAAAATGTAGTGCTTACCAAGGCGAAACAGAATATGCAAGAAACAAAAATCGAAAATGTTCAAATTACGGTGTTGGCGCAGGAACCACTAATCTCTAATCTCTAATCAAGGTCATGGTCACTCTAACCTCGGCTCTCCGTACAGCGACTTCTACTTTTCCCCATGGACAAGTCAAGTTTGCTTTCAGAGGATAATAATTGCGCGTTTCGTCAAAATAAGCACTAGAAACTTAACGAAATAAAATGTTATGTTGTTTCCAGTGAAATTAGCAGGTAAAATCCATTCGTGGGCGTTAAGTTTGAGAAGGTTTCAGAACCTGAGAAAATGTTTCAGGTAGTTTAGCCCAGAAGTGAATGGTGGGAGGGGGGGAGGGGGGGGGGAGTTGGGGGTGGGGGTGGGGGTGGATAGAAAATATAAAATTCGACCTTGTTCTTAATTCGCAGCCCTGAAGAAAATTTAAAATGGTGTGATGGTTTGGGGGGGGGGGGGGTGTGAAAAGACAGAAGGCAGAAGAAGTGACAGAGAGAGAAAGGAGGGCGTGGGTGGGTGGGTGGGTGGGGGGGGGGGGTTGCGTAAGGGAAAAAAAGGGAGGGGTAGAATGCATGTAGGGATGAACGAGGGATAAGGGATGTGTGTGAAACAGACAGACAGATAGAAAGAGAGAGAGACAGAGACAAGAAAAGACAGAGAGAGAGAGAGAGAAAGAAAAGAAAGAGAGAGACAGAATGATAAGTGAGGCAGGAGAGGGGTTGAGGTATAAAGAGAGCTAGAGAGACAGAGAGAGAGAGGGGAACGGAAGAGTGAAAAGGAGAGATAAACAGACAGAAAAGAAAACAATGAATCTGGGAAAACCACGCCAGGTGACCTAACAAAAACAGCACGCGGCCCGCACAATGTGACAGCCCTTGAACATCCACAATGTGACATCCGTCTGTACCCATGGAACCTGGCACATTCTGGTGCCGAACAGACAGACACTACTGTGCCAGGAGAGGACAAACAGGAATTATCCTCAGCTAGCACTGTCCAGCAACTGACCAGAGGTCAGCCCTAATTATCTGTGTATTATAAGCAAAATGACTGCTTCCTTGCTCCAGATATTTCCGGCTACCATCGATCTGCTGTCGTGATGTAAAACTGCGCACATCTAAATAATAGGTTCTAATCTTGATTTTGTCCGCGGACTAAGGCTGGGGACACACTGAGGCAGGTCTTGTGACGTCTTGGATTGAGATCACGTGAACTATTTGTATTTGTATATTTCTTTAATCCCATTTGCGAAATTTGTCTTCGTGTCATTGCAGCCCAGTTACAACTGGAGCAGACACGTCGTCGCCACAGTGCAGCTCCGCTCGGTGTTTATTTTTTTTAAATCTTTTTTTTTTGGAGTGGGGGGGGGGCGGGGGTGATGGGGGTGTGGTAGGGATGAGTTTTTCTTTAATTTTAATTTTGTCCGGGCAGTGGCTTTGTTAGGCCTGCTCTTCTCGAAATCCAAATGCCAAGGTATCTTTAACGTGGGCAACGTGCAAAGCGGGCCCTCCGAGTTTTTCGTCCTTATACGAGAAGACTAGGTGCTCGATCCTACCTACTATAGGATCAGGGACCAGAAAATAGGAGGAAAATCCCAAAATTTCAACATGCCTGCACTGAACCAGAATCCAACCCGGCACCTTCGGCTTCATTAACCCCGTTTACCGGGTGTGAACCTGACGTACACAGCAAAAACAAACACAGCAACAACAACTAAAAACAAAACAAGCGCCCCCCCCCCTCTCCTCCACACACAAACACAAGGTGAGTGAGTGAGAGAGAGAGAGAAAGTTACAGAGAGAGACAGGGACAGGGAGAGGGAGGGAGAGAGAGAGAGAACGAGATAGAGAGAGAGAGAGAGAAAGAGAGAGAGAGAGAGAGAATTTTATTATTTTTATCCCGGCTGGCGGCCACATGAAAATGTCTTGACGACTTCCAAGTGGGTCGCAACCCCGCCCCCCACCCCAACTTTGACCATAGATGTACTACAGGACGTCTTTGACAACCTCTGGGTTCAAAATTAATATTCGCACCAATCCTTCTGATATTCTTTCAGTACTGAAAGTGGTGGGAGCCACACGTAGTATTAAGGAAAGTTTACGGTCAATTAAACGGACCAAATCCATGCAAGGTCAGACGCTTTGACCTCAATTCGTTTAATAATTAAATGGGATGAGAAATGAAGAAAATTAATGTCGATTGTCGTGGGGAAAATTAGGCGCAAATAGTTGAAATACGTTTCAGGCACGGCTACTTAGGTGGGGATCACACAACACATTCAAACATTCATCTCCTTGGTAGCCTCCATCCACCCCCCCCCCTTTCCACGGGCCAGTAATAAAATGCATTCACTCGATTTGAGGAATTTCCAACCCCTTCAGTACCCTTGTATGCTTTTCAGCTGTACATAGGCCTGGCTGCATCTTTCTCTCTCTCTCATTTGTATATCTATCTATCTATCTATCTTTCTATTTGTATCTCTATCTATCTATCTATCTATCTATCTATCTATCTATCTATCTATCTATCTATCTATCTATCTGTCTATCTATCTATCTGTCCAACTTTCCATCCACGGATCCACTTAACTGCCCACCCTCCCGCACGCAAGCAAGCAGGCAGGCAGACAGACAGACACCCAGACAGACAGACAGACAGACAGACAGGCATGTATCTTCACCGCAGCTAAGAACAACATCAAAACTTACGCCTCCATAACCTTGTCTATCATTAGACAAACGTGCATAAATCACCACCTCATGGGTCACGGACACCTTCCTCATTAAAACCAACACATCCTAATCTCACCAATAATCAAGCAATTACCATAACTTTCTTGACCTGAAACTTCATACCATTAAATCCGTTTATTTTTCAAATTTAATCACAAAACTAAGTACTGTATCGTGACTTTTAGCCAGGCCAGTAATTACCACTGAAATCGGACAAGGAGCGATCCATAAAGTACGCATATATAAATATCCAATTTTGCCGGTTTTAACCCTCCCCCCCCCCCCCCTCTCTCGCGTACGTCCAATGTGCCTCGTGTGGCTAGAAAAGTGCTTCCACTCTGTCTTCGGTTACGCATTTCTTGTTGTCTTAATGTTGGTTGCTGCAAAATGGTGCGAGCAAGAAGCGGCCAAGTGGAAGTGGCGTCCAAGCAGCGCCCCACTCTGCGTGCACGTTTTCTCTATCTCTACATCACCGCACTGTGAATTTGAGTTTGGAGAAAGATGTTAGACATAATAACGGTCACTCTTACTGTGCTAGGAAAAAACAAGAGGTCAGACAGAATATAACAGAATGATATGACAGAAGGAGATCCTTCCAGAAGCGACCACCAACCATCCGCCGCGGTTTGAGAAAATAATTTGCGAAATTTCACGATTTGTGACTACAACGACTTTTTAACACTTTAAAATCTACTCCCACTTCAGGATGTTTGTAGGAACAATAGAATGAACTTTCAGGAATGGGAAGTACTGACAGAAAACTTTTCTGAACTTGAGGCGTAATGGGTCACTGCCAATCGCAATACATGGTGGTCTAGAGGCAAGATGCTCTCATGCTTCTCATGCCAAGGGTACCCGGGTTCAAAACCCGGCCGGCGCAGGCATGTTGGAAGTTTGGGATTTTTCTCATTATTTTCATGTCACTGATCCTATTGGTGGAGTAGGATCGAGTACCTAGTCTTCTCGGATAAGGACGAAAAAATTCGGAGGGCCCGTGTGCACGTTAAAGATACTTTAGCAGTTGGAAATCGAAAACAGCAGGCCGAACAGGCCGCCGCCCTGGCAAAAATAAAAATAAAAATTCATCCTTACCACCCCCCCCCCAAAAAAAAACCCCGCCGACCAGCGCTGCACTGTGGCGACGACGTGCCTGCTCCAGTTTTAACTGGGTGCAATGACACAAAGGCAAATTTCCCAAATGGGATTAAAGTAGTATAGAAATACAAATACACACATACACTGGGGCCAATTCACATACCGGTATTCGACAACAGCCAAATGTTTACTCAGGAACAAAGATTTTTGAAATCCGGAAACCAAGACATTTCATGAGAATTCCCATCCCTGTCTGTATTATTTATGGTACATAACAGTCCTATCTCAATTTTTGTAGAAAGTAGAGATATCTGGACGGCTGTTCACATGAAGACACCATGACATTCGTCACTTCGCCGTTTTCACCAAGAAGAAAAGGGTCCCGGGCTCCCGGCTCACGGTGAAGTCAGAAAATAATTGAAGGAAAGGGAGGGGGGAGGGAAAGGCGTCGCCATCAAGCATGATCACAGCTGTTACCACCAGGGGCGGCGACTGCCGGCGGGGGGCCACGTCACCAAACACGAGCCACAGAAATCACAACAAGGAAAAACATGAAACCCCTAACCCAGAGCAGGTAATATCTAAGTTGTTCAGGCATAAAGCGTATTCATTTGTCAAAGTGTTTACTTTTCTTTTCTTTTTAAAATTTTGTTAGACTGACAAAAGGAAAAAAAATGATGATCGATAGCTAGCTTTCGTCACAGACTAATAAATTGATCAGACTGGAAACACGAGCTTCGGGCTGTGTCGTATTTTACGGAATTTCCCGAGCGGCGGCCGTATAACCAACATGGCCGCCGCTCGGGAAATGCCGATTCTAGTTCTATCTTCAGTAGAAATTTCTTTTTGTCAAGATTGGTTGTACATGTATTAATAATGCATTAACTTGCCTATCCTTTCATTTTATTGTCTACAACTGCCTTTTTTTTTTTTATTGTTGTAAATGATGACCGTATGGACTTTTAGCGACCGCTGCATTGAAGCTATGCTGAAGCGTCGGTCGCAACCGTAAACCTAAAATGGCGGATCTTTCGCTGTTTCGTGACGTCACATAATGGGATCATCCAGTCTGGGTATTTTATTAGTCTGTGGCTTTCGTGGTCTCTCATTTTCATTTTGATTTCACGGAGCGATGAAGGTCTGCCAATGATGCTGTCAGAATACAGGGTGAACACTGAGGCATAAACACTTTGCAAGAATTAATTGGGAACTGGGGAGTCTGTATGACTGAATGAACCCTTCCCCTCCTCACCCACCGACCAACTCCCCCCCCCCCCCACCCCCCCGCAAAAATCGCACCTGGCTGAGGTGCAAATCACAAGGCTCTCTAAATCTCAGCTCTTGTCTACGCCTCTGTCGCGTCAGTCACGAACAATAAGCTACTGACTTCGATATTGAACGGGCTGAGCAATGCGAAAAGGAACGGCTCAATACGCGCAGATTAAAAAGAACCGAAACTATGCATAATATGATAAATGGAATGTGTAATAATGCGGGTCAATAATGGTTTCGATGTGCTTTTGCTGCATTTCTGCGCTATGTGTCATCGCTCTCGTCTCCTTGTAAAACTGAACTCTCGAAGCCCCAACGTAAAAGGTAAAGAATGTTGTATTGTTACATGAACGCATGTCCCCCCATCTTGATTTTTTTTGCGCTATGGGTACGTATTTTAAAGCCTTTTGTGACTCCTGAGCTAGACAGCTCCTCCCGAAATACTCCAAACAACAGCCTTAATTAATTCTTTCAGCTCAGATTTTCTTTTGTTTTCCTACTGTTTTTTTTGTTGTTGTTGTTGTTGTTGTTGAAAGGATAGGGGGGGGGGGGGGTAGGGTTAAGGATTCGATAAGATTTAGGGTTGAGGATAAGGCCGGGGTTAGGGATAACTTGCAAGTGCGCGTCTAATCCGACATTTTCACACTGTGAGGCCTCCATATAATCAAGGCAAATGCAGGCTTCATTCAGAACAGAGATGTGTCGCCATGATACCAGCAGGAGTACTGCAAAACAGTACTGCTGAACAAGAGTCACGAGACCCGGCCGGCATTCTTATGTCAACGCGACGTAGATTTGTATAAGATTTCCGTAAGGTTGGTACAGTAAGCGTAACGGGTGTATCTCCTACATCAAACCGACGTCAGGGCAATGTCGAAATCGGGAGACCTACGTTGGAACGATGTCATTCCTATGAACAAAACTGAGGTCGTTCCTACGTAGTTGGTTCTGCGTGCGGTTGTTGGCTGGGGATATAAACACATATGAGATCTATCTTCTACATCTTCATCTGTTCCTACCCACCTTCTCCCCCCATCCACGGTGACTGAGTAGCGCGCCATTAGCCACGTGAGGCTACAGCAACTGACCATCATGACGCAATTACCAGAGAGACGCTCCAACCATGAATTTACACGGGAAATCACTGCTATATCCTGGAATCACAACACTCGCAAAACACGAACAAGTAAGTAGCCATCACGATCACTCAGACTGAAACTGAAACTGATGCCGGAAATTCTCAAGTTTTCAAAAAACAAGAACGAACTAAAATTTTTAAAAGTATATGAAAGATAAAATCATTAACCCCCTAAAGCCCAAACTCACACTGCTTTATCTAAACCTTCTCGAAACAAGCAAACCTTATTTAAAATGGTCAGCTACATGCAAAGACATATATATATTTCTCACGATAAAAAGAATACTAGAAGTTGATTAAAGAAAAGTATTGAAAAAAAAAAAAGACTTTGGATACCGGATGACCTGTGGGCGACAGTAGTTCTTGTTTGTTTTATCTCCATTTTCTGAAGAAACTGGAGATCTTTTAGTATGTAGAAGAGTAATAAAAAATGCACATTTTGACACTGGTTTAAATGTGCCGTGGCACTTATCAGGCTGTTTCTGAGGTCTGATTTATTCTAACTCCTTATCATAATAATTAAAGCCGCAAAACGTTTAACGTCGAATTTCTCAGTTGTGGAAAAAAAATGGAGTTGGGACAAACAATAAGAAATAAAATAGATCTGCTTTCGAATAATGGAAAGCTGGGCTCTAAAGGGTTAAAAATAAATATTAACAGACAAAACTCTACACAAGACTCGATCCCAAGACTGTTAAAAATTACGTTAATAAACGAATAATCAGAACGGCTACAAAGGCCAAACCGTTCCACTTTTGACACTTGTGACTCTGCTATTTCTGTAGAACCGTTTAATCCTGCAGGTCCCATTTATCACCACTGATACAGAGAAATTATCACTCGGCTGCAGTTCCCACATGAACTC